>JAXGGA010002113.1:0-130730 GCA_038373865.1 Uloborus plumipes | reverse complement strand
AAAATTACAATATCTTCCGTTCTAACTAAGATAGGAACAAGATTAAAACCTCATTTTAAAGAGAAGAAAACAGAATTTTTTTTGAAATAATAAAAAAAAAATGCAAAAGTTGACGATTTTTGTGTCCCAGACCCCCTTAATAGTAATATTATCAATGAGGGGAATTAGGAGAGGCAATAGTTCCTTCCCTGGCTTTAAATAAGTATTAGATATATGTTCTTGATTTTTTTTTAATTTTAAATACAGCGCATAAAAACATGGGCCAACAACAGGGAAGGTATTAGCGGGTACCACAACGACGGTGCTTGAAACTGAGAATGATAAAAAAAAAAAACGGATTAATACGTATATTTGTGTACCGTTTTAAAAAAGTGCCTCGCCCCCTTGAAGTGGCGTAGAAAACACGCATCTTCCCTCAACATCAACTTAGCGTTTTCTTGTTCAGTAATACATGAGAAATAATAACTATATATTTATTTATTTTGACAATAGAAAGAGTACAAAACTATCGCACTGGCGTGATTACAAATGGAGCTCAATCTCTCCCAATAATACTAAAACGGTAATGAGTACAAAGAACATAATAGCGCTGTATACAGTTTAAAAGGAAGAGCACTTCATTAAAGTACATGTGAAATTAAAAAAAAAATTCCAAAATACGAAATCGAAACTCACTAAAAAAGTAAAGTTTACAACTACCTTTGTGCTATTGATGTAGAGAAAATTACAATGTTAAGGAGGCACAAATAAGCAGCCCCCTGCTTATTTGTGCCTCTTTAACGTTATAATTTTCTCTACTTCACTAAAAAAGTATTTGATTATCAATTATTTTTGAACCTTCTACCCTTCTATATTGAGCCATCTACCACAGCGTTTGAAAACGTAACTTGTTCAAAATCGCGCGCCACTGTACTCTTGTAACGCTTGTGTTACTCATTTTTGGAATCTTCATTTAATGTAGATCGCGAAATTTACAATAGTCGTTTTTTTAGAAACCTTTCCCTCCCGTTTTTAAGAAATACGTATTATTCTCTCGCTAGTTTTCGCCACAGAAAAATTGCTACCAACAGATTATTTATTTTGTGTCATGATAAAATTTCATTCTAAAAATCTGTATCCGAAATGTTTTCGACAAAAGCTCGCCGATTTTTAAAATCATAAAACGTTATTTCTGAAGTATAGTACGTAATTAATAAGTTGAAGTTATATCGTGGAAAAAACGGCTGGAAAGAAGCGGAGAGAAAAGGTTTGTTTCTATCTCTTTTGAGTGGATAAGACCGGCCGACTACAGATCAGTCTATTACACAGACTCCAGACCCCATATAACTAAATTTTATCCTATCACATAGATTTAAGTGAACATCAGTGTATCCAACCGAAATCTACCAAAGCAAAGTTGCACATTTTGTATGGTTTGTCTTGTAGCATGGGGGCACAGTTTGTGCTGCTCGGAGTGTCTAGCAAATTTTCATTTTTTTGTCTGCTTGGACTTGACCAAATTTTTTTTTAATCGGTTAAAATGCCGCCCCCTGGCTTCTGCGCCCGTGGCAAGAACCACTCCTGCCAACCCCTAGCCACGCTACTGTTTATGTGTTAAAAAATTATGAAAATCCGTTCACTAAATGAAACGTTATAAGCAAACAAACGAAAAAAAACATACATACGGTATGAACTGATAACCACTTCCTTTTTGAAGTTAATGAAAATACCATAGAAATATAACAACGTTTTATAAGTTATTTTACGAAATTGTTTTGCAGAAAAGAAAGAGTTTTACTCACATATATTTAATTGGACATTAATTTATTTTATAGCACTTCCTAAGCTACAGAAAATTGGCACAAAAAGAAAAAAAATTAATTCATCTTAAGTTTGCGTTATCTTAAGTTTAATTTTTCTGCCTAATTTAATCCATTAGACAGAATGAAAACAACAAAAAAAGATAATTTTGCATCTTTCAAAACGCATCAAAATAAAGCAACTATTCTTGTTGTAATGCACAAACTGAATTACAACACAACTTCTACAGCGTTATTAGCCAATAGAAAAAGAAAGGTAGAAAAACGTGAAAGCAGAAACGTGCAGAACACAGGAAGAGTAATAAAGGACATAGGAAATGCGAGATTAAAAGCAAATTACCTAACATTTTTCTCAGATGCAACCTTTTCTAAGTACCTAAGGACATTGAGTTTTGTGTTATAAGCTATTTCTACATTATTACAAGTGAACTGAGCTGCTATTTACAAAGGAACTGATATTAAAGACCAGCGAGAATTTAAAGAAATTTGATGATATGTAGAACATATCCGGTAAAGCATGTTTGATGAAAGCGAAGTTTATAACATAAATGCGTTGTTGATGGTAATTTTTTGGAAGCATAAAATAGACGCATGCTCAATATAGTGTATCAGCGGTTTAGTTGTCTTAGTTTCCTTTGTTTCTATAACAACGCTAGAATTTTAAGCGAATTTAAGTTTTTCTTTGGGTGAAATTTCCAATGCCACTACCCTACAACACTTTTTCAACTAACTTTTTTCCATCAGAAGGTAAAATTTCATAATATATCATAGTTAATAAGCAGTTTAAAAATAGGCCAAATCTAGAAATATTGCTGTATAAATGCTCAATATTATAGAAATAACAAGTTATCTATTTCAATTACTATTTCGAAAGGTCAAAATATACTCTTAACCCATTAATGCCTCACATTTTTTTCCAAAGATATTTTGTATACTGGTTACAAACAGTGTTCAATGAACAGGAAAAATAATTTAAAAAATATCATGTAAAAATATTTTTTTTTAAGGAAAGAAAAATCGCCCCTTAAAAGTTACGATAGACCCCAGAGGGTACATACTTTTTTTACTAAATTTTTTTTCTGCCTACGATATAATATTTAAAACGACATTTTATAAGAAGAAGTAGTATCAGTAATTAACATAAACTGGGAAGCTGGGAATAACTTTGAAAACTTAGCTTTGTTTCTTGAGATTGTGAACGATGTCATTTTTGATAAAGATCATATTAAAACTGCTACAGAACACATTTTACAATGGTTATATGCTGCTATCTGTTAATAACGAATCGAAACAATACCAAGGTACTAATTGAACACTATTATTTGGTTGAAATGTTCATTTTGGGGAAATTCAGACCCTTTTTTGGATCGTCTCTGAAAAGGGACGAAAGGCATTAATGGGTTAATATGCATTAATGGCTTTTTGACGTAACATATGTGTATGAACTTTCAGTATTTCTGTCATTCGCACAATTGATGAATATGTAGCACTTACGAAACTTGGAACTCATCGTTTTCTCCTCAAATATGTAAGTGAATAGGCTTTAAATCGATAGCTTTGGAAGTAAAACTGCTAATGGAATATTCTTGCTGCTTTGCTATTTTATAGCTTGTTTGCTTTTTGTTACTTAATGGCTTTGTGAATTCCAAGTACTGCATCTTTATTTTTTGTTGTTTATTACTGTTTGTTGTTACTTTGTTTCATCGTGCTTCTTTAACTATTCTAGTTGCCTAATACAAACCCTGTTTCTGTATATTTAATGGTCTAAACGATTTTTTAAAAAATGATTTTACATTTATTATTATTTAGTTTTATTTATTTATTTATTTATTTATTTTTTGCTGCCTCTCTTGATGAACTTTATGTATGGTAAATACAACACAATGTAAAAAATACAAAGAAACACATTTAAAAATATAAAACCGATTTACAGATTCTAGTTCGTTTATTGCAAACTATTCAATACATTTCGAAATTGTTCAGGCTTTTCTAAAACAGATTTAATTCTAAGACTTTATTAAGGTAATTTCTAAGACTTTATTAAGGTTAGTTATACATTTTGGAATCAATCTTTCCTCAATAATCATATTCAATGGTTAACAGTCAGTTTAGGTAAAACGAATAGCTATTTAAACGTAAACATTAATCAGTGCTCGTATGGGACTCAATTTCTCGTAAGTGACGTAAACAGGACACATTAACAGCTTCCAGCAGGGAATGAAATTCATTGGTAGTAACATGCAATACACCGCCAACTCGGCTTTTTCGATAAATGGACTGCAGTTTCGTGCTAATTGTGCACTCATCAGCAGTGAATTGGCGGTGTATTGCATGTTACTGCTTTAGCCCTTGCTTAGAGGCGGTTACTCACTGCTTTATACCCGAGCTCTGCGTTAAAAGTTACGAGTTGTACCGTTCCCATGTGCGGTCGTTCGCTGGTATTCTAATTTTATATTAGTTACCAGTTTTTTTCGCTCTTTGCTCTATAAGAGGATTTTTGCCTCCAACTCGGCTACTTTCGTATTCCATGCTGATGAGTGCACAATAAGCATGAAACTGCAGTCCATGGATCGAAATAGCCGAGTTGGCTGTGTATTGCAGGTTACTGCCTTAGCCCTTGCTTAGGGGCGGTTACTCACTGCTTTATACATTGGTAATGTTCTTTTAATTTGCATCCAGTGGGCCGAAGTCAAATACTGTACCACAAAGCAATTATAAATGATTTGCTTTGTGTGTTGGCATGTGTTTCAGATTGAGTAATTGATTTTATAAGATCCAATTCATTCGACATCACAAAATTTGTTTGGTAAAGTTATTTAGAAATAACTCTCAACATGAGAAAAGTATAAAGTTTTAGAAAAAACAAATGACTATTTTTACAGCCCATTGAAGTTGACTGACTTTTGAATACGTTTTTTTTAAATATTTTTTAAGCAAAAATGCAATAAAGTATACATTTACCTTTATTGAAACATTCTAAATATGAACTCGGTAACTTTTGGTTCTGAACCAAACACATCAACGTTGAATTTAGTCGGGCATAATACATGGCGTGTATTTTGATGTCATGTTGTACAAATATCGCTGAGTAACACGCTAAGAAAATCTAGCAATTATAAATTAAAAGATTTTTTTCCCAATATATTTTAACATTGTTATTCCACCCCCTCAAAAAAATAAAAAAACATATTATATATTAATAATGTTGAGATGAAATATCCTCATTTCACTTTCAACTTTTAAAATTTTTAGATTCAGTTGTAATTTTTTTTTTCTTACGCACGTAACCGTACCTACAGACAGGTTTAATTTTGTAAAAACTTTCCAAACTTAAAGTATCTCTTTCAAAGGACTGAAAATTACTATTGGAATTCTTAAAAACGAAATAAATGAAATAGTGCATACGTAATCGCATAATAAAATTGGGAAAAAAAAGAAGAAAACCTCTTACAGATATGTTTTATAAAGCGGAACAAAGCCAACGATATAATGACTTTTCCACTTTCTGCATCGAACTTAATCTGTTTTAAGACTTCTAATCATTAGTTTTAAAATTAAAATCTTTTCATGAAAACTTGTACAATGTATCGTATGAATTTTAATTTGTGCGCGGTATCTATTTATGCATTACGCTTACAAAGGTGTTTTGAATATAATTCCAACAGATTTCTAATTTATAGGAAGATGATATTTATTATTATAAAGATGCGATAATAGTAAACAAAAAAAAATCTATAAATATAAAAAAAACTTCTATATTTGTGTTCTAAAGTTAAAATTTTTAATACTAAGTATCATATGAGTAGGGTACAAAGTTTACGAAACATGCAAAAAGCATCGGTACCAAAATTTCAAACCAATGATTGAATTTTATAAAACTCGTGTTATTTTACCCTTTTTTTTTTGCTCAATCAAATGGTAGTTATCAAAACGTCTGCATCTCAAATGCGAACAAGTTTGGCTTATTAGGATGCTTAAATTAACAAGAAGTTCTGTCAAGAACTAAACGAGCCTACTTTCCCGTACATAGACATCGGCATTCTCGCATCTGATCATTATTCTCTTGATTATCTGAAACTGAAAATTATGTCAAACATACCTTTTTAGCACATAGAGCTGATTTCGAAAAGCAAAATATACCCCTCTCATCAGATGAAATAGACACGTAAAAAGTAATTAACGAATAAATAAAGCTCTGTCGCACCTTTTAAAGAGTGCAACTGTTACAGTTCCTCCGTAGAAAAAATCCTCCATTGTTTTCAAAAAAAAATAATAATAATAATAATAAAATAAATAAATCTCTTCTCTATCTCTTCTCTACTAATAATAAAGCTGAAGGTCGTTCTGTCTGTCCTTCTTTCTTTCTTTCTTTCTTTCTGTCTGTCTGTCTGTTACGCGCGTAGCGCCAAAACCGTTCGATCGATTTTCATGCCACTTGGCACAAAATTAGTTTGTAGCATGTAGTTTTGCACCTCGAAGCGATTTTTCGAACATTCCATTTCGTTCTTTTTCTATTCGAATTCTTAGAGGAAATTCGATAAAATAGGGAAGAAATATTCCATACACATTTTCAAGTCTTATGTCATTCGAAAGCTTGAAATTTTCTGCACAAAATGACGTTTTTTCGAAGTTTCTACGATCATCAGAAGAGCTGTAACAATTGTTTTTAGAATCCCGAAATTCAAGGCTTACCTTCAGTAAAGCAAGCCAAACGATTCTAAAATGGCTTTGCTCGCGAATAAAATTTGTTTGAAAATAGAGATGAAATGAATTATTTTATCCACGGAAATCAACTTTTCATGTTGTTACCATGGTTACGTTTTTATTTCGTTCTTTTTCCCTTAATAATTTTAAAAATGTATTTGTTTTTGTAACAATCCAAACTCCAAGCCTTATTAAAATTAGTCAAATGAAATATTAAAAACCGTGATAAGATGGCACCTGTCAATCAAATGAGAAATCGAGTCCTTTCCTTAAAATACAGGATACCATTCTAAATTTATCGTCTGCAAAACATATTTTACTTCATTATTAATTTATTTCAATATAAATTGCAGCAAATGGCTTGAGTGAACGAATTTAGCTTTTAATTTATCGTTTGCTGGTTGATCTTTGTCGATGTTTATTGTTTTTATTATCATTGTGAAGAATAATGCACGAAATTTCTATGACTAATACTTAAAATTTTTAGGATCAGTTGAGTTTAAAAGAAAAAATTGCTCCAAATATACTTTTGCAATGTGATTATTTATTGTTGGACTGTAATTTGCAGCAATAATTGCATTTAATAAATAATGAAAGACAATATTAAAAATTATTTTTTGGCGACTTTTTTACAATTTGGCATTCAATTCTATTTCAGTATATTTACTTCTATCTTATTGCGATATTGCAACGTTCTTTCTAAAGTATGTCATTTCGGAAAATGTATTATTTTGTTTTTGAAGTTAGGAAAGAAAACTTTCTTCTTCTTTTAAACTTTGGTAAGATTTCTGTTGGTTTCTGTGAGCAACAAAATTTTTCTTATTTTTTCTTTTGGCTTATTTTTGTGCACCTATCTTTGGGGTTGCATTCGAATGTCCCCAAGGGGGTGATTTACTCCTTTTATGGGGTAATCAGGGCTTTCAATGCAGACCAAAGTGATATGAATTGGCGCGACCACTTGGCGATATCTCGCCAAGCTTTTGGTCACCAAGTGTTTGACGCCAATTTGGCGACATATCGCCAAGTTGGCAATAAATTTAGCGAAAAAAATTTTGTTTTGGGTTCAATTTGGCGCTATTGGCGATATTTTGCGAAAAATCTACTGAATGATGTTAAAATCGGCGATATTTAGGAGATTAATCATTGTAAAACATTTTTTTGCATTGTTTCGTGGCAAACTAGGGATGCAAATGTTTGAATTGTTATCTTACTCACTTCAAGCACTATTTAGCACTTAAGGCATCTACTAAGAAATTTACACGTAAAAGGAAGTAGTGTAGGGTCCATACCAAATTTTTATATCATACTTTGAAAGAATTATAGTTGAATTATAACTAAAATAGAGTATTTTTTTCTGCTATATCATTTTTTTACAAATGAACTTTTAATTTTATACCACGGGCAAAGCCGCGCGGGTACCGCTAATAAATAAATAAAAGTACAAAGAGCATCAAAACGTATTTTATCAAAGAAAGAAAAAAAAAGAAAAAAAAAAAACCCGTCCGTTAATAAAATGTCTCGAATTTCACTCTTAATCTGTTGCCAGTTGTTAAATATAAATAAAGAATAAAATGTTCTCGTGAATGAAAAGTTTTTGTTACAAAAAAAATCTTCTGCCAAAAAAAAAAAAAATAATAATAAATAACATAAAACAAATGAATAAATAAACAAAAAATCGTCTGCACAGTCAGTCATTTTTTTTTCTGAGCCTGCATTTCCGCCACGTTTGCGGAGTCGGAGTCGGAATCAAAGTCCTCACAGAAGATTACTCAGAAAAGTACTTTACAAACACTATTTATCAAAACCATTTTCTTACAAAATTAGTTTGAAGGAAATCTGACTTTAAGTTCAGAATCAACATTCAACTGAAATGCCCCGTAGACGCTAATGTTAATTTTTTTTTTCTGAACGGTTCAATTGAACGAAAAATGGTTCAAATCAAAAAGCGAAATATGGAAATGTATGGGAAAGCCTCTCCGAGATCTTTCAAACAAAAAAAAGTTTATTCCATTCAGACGGTTCACTCAAAAGTTATTAGGTAGGGAAAGGTTGCTTGAACTGTTCAATGTTGAACGAAAAAATGCTCAAATGGAAAATTTAAATAGGGTAATGAAGTATCCTTGCTGAGATCCTTCGAACAAAAAAAAGTTTGTTCAAATCGGATTGTTCACTCAAAAGTTATTAGGGGTGACAGCTTGTTTGAACGGTTCAATGTTGAACGAAAAATTGTTCAAATCGAAAATGTAGATACGGGAATGAAGTATCCTTGAAAAGATCTTTCGAACAAAAAAAAGTTTGTTCAAATCAGACTGTTCACTCAAAAGTTAGCATCGCGGGACCGGTTGTTTGAACGGTTCAAAGTTGAACCAAAAATTGTTCAAATCGAAAAATCAAATATGGGAATGAGCTGTACTCGCCGAGATCTTTCCAACAAAAAAAAGTTTGTCCAAATCGGAATGTTCATTCAAAAGTTATTAGGGGGGGGGGGCAGACAGACCGGCCGACCGACCGACCAACCGACCGACCGACCGACCGACACACAAATTCCCCATCTCAATACCCTACTTTCAAATTTTTAATTTTTCTATATTCAATTTACCTTTTTATTTTTTTAACTTGGCGATATTTTTTGGACTTGGCGATATTTTTTTTACTTGGCGATATTTTTTAGATGCATTAAGCTACTTTTAATACTTTTTTCGTCTTTCTTTTGTTTTTAACGGGAAAGTAGGCTAAAAACTAGAAGGTTATACGGTTGTTTATAGTCAATTGTTACGAGGCAGATAAAGCTGTCGAAAGGCGAGAAATTGCGACAGTAAACAAGTGGAAACAAATATCGTCCTAATGCTAAGACGATCATTATTTCGATGCCGACACATTTACTACCATTAACGATATTTCTGGTCTAAAGAACTGTTTACTTTATCGGCATTGCTGATGGTTTGCAGTTTCTATATACAGAAAAAACTACAGTATGAAAACTTTATGAAACGTAATACATCAGCCCTTATCAAAGTTATAACAAAACCGCACTTTCAAAGGTAATTTTAGGCTCCTTAAATTTACAACTGACAATTTCACTCGCAAATTAATTGCTTTTGAGATATAAGATGAATATTGAAAAAACAACTTTACTCCAAGATGGCAGGACGAGTTACGACCCGCCCTCCTCTACCGTTGAGAACTTTTAGTATTTTTATTAGGAGTCTTTCTTGAACGTGCGTGCCAAATTTCAAAACATTATGTTCTCCCACCCCCCTCTCATTTTGATCCTACGTTTGCTCTACTATAGTGGGAGAAAAAATAATGGAAGGAACACCTGAACATGTTTTTTTCCTTCTTAATTTTTCACCCTTTTCCTCCCCCAGCTGCCTTCCAATTTCAAGGAATCAAATAACTCCGATGACCCGCTCTACTTAACACTGAAAAGAAAAAAATAAGCATATCAAATTAATTTTTAGGGAGATTCCAAAAATAAAAAAAAGTGGGAAAAATTTGAGTTTTTCAAAAATTCACGAACTTTGAAAGTTAATATAGCTTTAATAAAAACAAAAGGAGCATTTTAAAGAAAACTTTACGCTCTTTATAATTATAACACAAATTTGCAAATTTGTTCGAAATTAGTTTTTAAGATATATAAGACGCAAACTGAAAAAACTCTCATTAAAATTGCAGATGTAGCTGCGAGTTTCTCCCCTACCACCAAGGACTTACAGTAAGTTCATCAGAAGCTATTCTATACGTCTATGAAAATTTTAAAAACTACATGTTTTGTTTTGTTTTATCAAACCGTTTATTAACTAGACTAACTAAATTTTTAGTGATCAAATATTATGCAACAGTATCACCGACTGGTATGATTTAACACAGAAATAAACCACAAGAGTAGGGAAAAATCTTTTTGCAATTGTTAAGCTATGATCAGATTTTTCCTTTCCTCGACATCTTTCGTGAAGTGAAATGTGTTTAGTGCACTTCCACGTGAGCAACATTAATTACTCTAGGAGTATTCACTCTGATCACGATTTCTTCGCCAAACAATGCCAAGATTTTTTGATAAACTTTCGGTAATGTTTCCCGTGATACGATTTCTTGATTCCTGCAAGTTGCCAACATCCGTTGCATGAATTGCGAGATCTGAGGAGAAATCATAAACAGAATGGATTTTCTTCGAAAAACTAACGATCCATATGCAGAAGTGTATAAAATAATGTGCTAACTGTATTAAGAAGGAAGACAAGTAATTTTTCCACAGTACACAGCATGTTCCTCTATAACCTGCCAGACCTCGAGTTTTGCAAACGTTAGTCTCAGTTGCATTTTCGGATTGCAAAAATGCTCAAAACAAGGCGCAAATTTAAGATATTAACAGTTTGAAGCAGGAATAAAAAATTAGTAAATTAGCGGATACTTTTTATACGGAATCCAAGTCCCTAACGTATCTTTAGGGTAATTAAAAGCATGAAAAAACAATTGAAACAGAATAAGTTTGGCAATCATACGACCGATATTCATCGAGATAAGAAACGCAGCGTTTGTGACTTATACCACTTTACACTCGCAGTTAACCCTTTAAGCGGTCAATTATTTTACCAGAAATGCTTCCAAAAAAGGCATATTTTTTTATTGCATAAAGTTAAGTACCATACTTAACAGAATAAGAATATTAAGATTTTTTTTTTTTCATTTTCAATGCTTTTACAACATTTTTTATTTTACAATTTTGGTCACAAAACCCCCGAAATGTTTGCTTTTTTCAAGTACATTCTGCATGAAGTAAAGAATGGTTTACAAATTTTGCAAAAATTTCTCTTACACTTTCTGTGAATTTTGAGGTTTACGATTTTCCGAACAGTTCGGGAAAACCAGAAAAGGAAATCTGAAAATATCGATGCCCGTACGCCGTACGGGCAAACCAGATGAGGCCAATTTCGGGTTGCACGTACACTGTACGGGCAAACCGCTTTAAGGGTTAATAACTTTTTGGGGGAAATATAGTGGCTAACAAATGTTTAAAATTATATATGAGTCAAATTTGTGCTTTTTCAAACTGTACGAGTTAATGTAGAGTGCTTTTACATTTGCATTGTTTGTTCACTAGCAAGAAAAATATAATTATTTTGCTTTTTTTATTTCAACAACCTGT
Organism: Uloborus plumipes; assembly: GCA_038373865.1. NCBI lineage: Eukaryota > Metazoa > Arthropoda > Arachnida > Araneae > Uloboridae > Uloborus > Uloborus plumipes. The sequence continues at coordinate 119,081 of JAXGGA010002113.1, read as the reverse complement.
CTCTCTTCTGAAAGGCAATATGTTGTAATATTATTTTCTGCACGGTCCCTGAAAACTTTGAACTGGAATACATCTGAGTTTTAATCGCAAATCTTTCAAATGTTTTGTGAAATAATTATTGTTCAACGATGAAATTTTCACCAAACATAAGTTAGGACACCTAGCGTTCGTATAAAAAGTTAATTTCTTATTTTTTCACTTTTTTTTTTGTTTCAAATTTTTAATGTCTTATTTTCAGCATGGTTGCAATTGAATCGGTGAGTGCAAAAACAACATCATTCAAAAAAATTCAAAAATTCGTTTTTCATGGAAACATGGTCTGGAAGGCAAGATGCGTGTTGACAGTAAAAATTACGTCAATCAGGCTAGTAGTTCCAAAGTTACGGGGCCTCCCTTCTGAACGTTGAGCGCAGAAACGACGTGAGTCCAGTGAATGACGTTGTTTATGCATCCAACGCTAGAACGAGCATGACTTTCTAAGGGCGCGCATTCGTTCCCAACGATTAGATTTCGGTACTATTAAGAGGACGATAGGTAAGCATGATCGGATTTACACACCTAAACACTAACGCAACTAGAATTTTCTTGGTGGGGGGGGGGGGCGTGATCAAAACAATCTTTTCTCGAGTAAAAGACTTTCTGTATTAGATTTTCAACACAATGTTGAAACCTATGGGGTTTTGTTCCTATCTTCCCATCGCTGCTCCCCTCTGACCTGATTAATATGAAGAGCGAGTTATGTGCTTAGACCAGTAACAGCTTTCACGTCACCAAGCTACTCTCCTTGGACATAAACAAATTTGATGATTGGTGGAAGGACTTATATATATAAAAAAAAGAGCTTAAACAGAGAATGGCGAGGGGAAAATGAAGAAAGAGACAAAATTTAAGTTTAACCCCACTCGATACAAGGAGTTCCCCCATAGCTTTAAGGAAAAAAGGGCTATCGCGGCATACTTTCTTTGATTGGAGCTTGCTAAGCTGCTGAAGCTTACTTCCTGAAAAGTTGCTTTTGCTTCAAGCCATGCCTATCCTTCAGGCCACGTTCCAACCAACATAAATAAAATGGGAAATATCGAGAAGGTTTCCTGAATGTTCCTGTATGTATTCCTGAAAACTTTTTTGTAAGGAGCTATTTGCCTGTTCAAAGACTTCAAGTGATTGCAGAACATGATCTATTTTAAGATATGTACATACCCATATTTTCTTTTGTTCCTCTTTTATTGTCGTAGATTAAGCAATCGCTTCTCAATTTTTATAATAACCTTTAACTGTTGTTGACAACCCATATTCTTTATACTGTAAAGTTTTAAAATTCTTCATTTCTTTTGATTTCGTAATTTTTTTAACGATGTTTGAGTAAAACTGATCTGTTTTTAGAGCTTAATAATTTTTTGAAGTCATGTGTCACAATAACAAAGCAAGAGCTACTTCATGTCAGATGAAATCATAAATAAATATAAACTTTTAATGTATGATAACTTTTTTCCCCAAGTGTAAAAGCCTATTGATTGCAAAAACAACATCACTCAAAATTACATTTTAAATTTTCCTGAACCCGATTTAGATTGAATCTATGTAGTTTTTGCATGATAGCAACATACATGCATGTTATGATGCAGGAAAAAAAGAATTGTTCAAGTATTTAAAAATTTGGAGCAGCTATTACGTTTTTTGTCTCCCTTGAAAAATTTGAAATTCTTGACTGATGTTTTTGCACTCACCGATTCAATTGGAAGTATGCATGTTGGATTAATGGATGCGAAAATTAGTTAATACATAAAATGGCTGCCTTATTGGTTGAACGGGAAAGCTGTATGTAGGAAATGAAATATCAGATAAATGAGTGCAATGTGACTTTCCTAAAAAAATAATGTTTCAAAACTTCAAATCGCCCTTACCAAATTAGCTACCACATAGCAACTTTAAATTGCTTGTATTTTATAAATTGCTGTGGAATTTTTGCAAACTATTTTCCTAAAATAATAATAATAATAATAATAATAATAAAAGAAAGAAAAACAGAAAACTGAATTTATAACATCGCCGGGGAGAGTGCGGTTTTAAGTCTTTTTTTTTTCTTTATAATTGGACAATACTAAAAAATTTGAAGTGTCATAAAGTTAACCGGAGTGGCTCAAAGTTACTATAAATGACTTGAGCGATTTTTTTTTCAACATACTCCATGTTTCTTTTTACCCCAACATATGGGTTTTGAACATCCTGTACGATTTTTTTTTTTTTTTTTTTGTTATGAAAAAGTAACTAGCTAAATTAAATTTCACTTCTTCTTCCACATTTTTGTTTTCAAAGTGTTTACACACTCGGAAATTGTTTTTAAAGGACAAAAAACCTGCAACATGATCGCAACAAGCAGAAAAGAGATTTTAGATGATTAAACGTTTTTATGTGTAGCTAAAACAAAAAATGACAAAGATGATTAAAAAGCTCATGTATGTTAAGTAAAAGCTGTGCAAGTAATAAAAATGAAAGTCAAACAACCATGACATAGCAAAAAGGGTTGAAGTACCTTTTTAGAATCAAATGTTTTTCTTTATTTTTTTTTAATGCCGTAAGTAGAGCTCAAAAAAGTGAAAAGCATTTTTTTTTCTTTTTTGAAAATTATTATTTTACAGTAATAAAACAGTATTAACAGCGCTGAAAGATTTTTTTAGGGTGGCAGTGACACAAACAATGCAAGAATTTTCCGAAAATAAATTAACAAATTTTTTACCATTCAGAGAAATTAAGTTCCAAATTCTTTTTTCTTCTGTTTGCTTTGATTGTGTTTATTGTAAGTCCTGAATATGTAGCAAAATGTTTTTAACGTTAAGTGCTTTTTTTTTAAAGCTTCTATATAAAGCATAGATAAAAATACGAAATGACAAGAGTTTTTTTTTTTTTAACTCATTAGAAAAATGGCTTTCATGCTTTCTCTGTTGTAAAGTATTCTTTCATCAATTTTTTAGGTCTTTGAAATGAGCAATATTTTGTTCACTAGCGTTTTCAAAATATTTCTACTGAGCTCTCTCTGAGCAAAACTCAGGGACCCAATAACGTAAAAATAGGTTTTATAAATAAACTGATTTCCAAGAAAATGCGGATTTGTGTTTTTTGACTACAAGGAAAACTTTTAGCAATGTAAAAAATGATTAGAACTTGTCTTTTTTAAAACTGGCAGTGAATTTTCAAAAAAATTGATCAGCCAAGAATATTTTAAACCAACCAGCAATTTTTAGTTTTGAAAAAACGTTTTGTTTCTATTTGCAGTTTTTCCATTCATGTAAGCACTGCTCAAGCTTATTAGTTTTTATCTACAGAGAAATAATTTCGAAATACTTTTATTTTCCACGTCGTTAATAGTAACACGTCTCTGTTTCATAGAAAAATTTAATATTTTTATAGCAAAGTTCACATACACATACAAGACCCATTCGGATTATGTGTTTTTAACTTGAATGTACTTCAGGAAAACTAATGTTCCGTATAATCTCGAAGTTAAATTTATCAAAACGGCAAAAAACAGTGATGTCTCATCGAATAACGAATAGTTCTTCTTTTGAGATAAATTCTGAACAAGGTTTTTGTATCTTTTTAATTCCTTTCTTCTTTCAGTTTTCGGTTCATTGAGAATCATTCAAGCGCATAAAGAAAGAAAATGCCAGGTGTGCTTAAAGTACTTTAGATTTTTAAATCATGGATTTAAAGAAATTAATGTGTGAGGAATCATATTTTCAAACAATAATGTCCATTTTACTTTTAACTGACACAGCCAATGTTCATGTTTTCTCTTTCATCATAATTTAAACTACTCCCTCTTACGTTAATTATTTACATTTTTAGCTGGATTAGTGTTTAAACGTTTTTTTTAACCTCTGCCGTTGTTTTTTATTAAATAATAACGACATCAATTGTAATTTTCTCTCCGTTACGATACTTTTTAATGTTTAAACAAGAAGTTCTGTCAAAAACTAAACGAGCCTACTTTCCCGTACATCGACATCGGCATTCTAGCATCTGATCATTATTCTCTTGATCATCTGAGACTAAACATTATGTCAAACATACCTTTTTAGCACTTAAAGCTGATTTCTAAAAGCAAAATATACCCCTCTCATCAGATGAAATAGAGACATAAAAAGTAAATAAATGAATAAATGAAGTTTTGTCGCACCTTTTAAAGAATGTAACTGTTACAGTTCTTCCGTAGAAAAATTCCTCAATCGTTTTCAAAAAAAAAAAAAAAAAAAAAAAATTAAAGTACAAAGTACATCAAAACACATTTTATCAAAGAAAGGAAAAAAAACTCGTCCGTCGATAAAATGTCTCGATTTTCACTTTTAAACCGTTGCCAGTTGTTAAATATAAATAAAGAATAAAATGCTCTCGTGAATGAAACACTTTTGTTACAAAAAAAAATCGTCTGCCAAAAAAAAAAAAAATAGTAATAAATAAAATAACACAAATGAATAAATAAACAAAAAATCGTCTGCACAGTCAGTCATTTTTTTCTGAGCCTGCATTTCCGCCATGTTTGTGGAGTCGGAGTCGGAATCAGAGTCCTCACAGAAGATTATTCAGAAAAGTACTTTACAAACATTATTTATCAAAACCATTTTTTTACAAAGTTAGTTTGAAGGAAATCCGACTTTAAGTTCCAGGATTAACATTCAACTTAAATTCCCCGTAGGCGCTAATGTTAAATTTTTTTCTGAACGGTTCAATATTGAACGAAAAATGGTTCAAACCAAAAAGCGAAGTAAGGGAATGAACCTCTCCGAGATCTTTCAAACAAAAAAAAGTTTATTCCATTCGGATGGTTCACTCAGAAGTTATTAGGTGGGGAAAGGTTGGTTGAACGGTTCAATGTTGAACGAAAAAATGTTCAAATTGAAAATTTAAATACTGTAATGAAGTATCCTTGCTGAGATCCTTCGAACAAAAAAAAAGTTTATTTAAATCGGACTGTTCACTCAAAAATTATTAGGGGTGACAGCTTGCTTGAGCGGTTCAATGTTGAACGAAAAATTGTTCAAATCGGAAATGTAAATACGGGAATGAAGTATCCTTGATAAGATCTTTCGAACAAAAAAAAGTTTGTTGAAATCGGACTGTTCACTCAAAAGTTAGCATCGCGGGGCAGGTTGTTTGAACGGTTCAAAGTTGAACCAAAAATTGTTCAAATCGAAAAATCAAATATGGGAATGAGTTGTACTCGCCGAAATCTTTCCAACAAAAAAAAGATTGTTCAAATAGGAATGTTCATTCAAAAGTTATTAGGGGGGGAAAGGTTGCTTGAACGGTTCAATGTTGAACGAAAATTGTTCAAATCGAAAAATCAAATATGGGAATGAGTTGTAATCGCCGAGATCTATCCAACAAAAAAATCTGGTATGGACCCCACACTACTTCCTTTTACGTGCAAATTTCTTAGTAGTTGCCTTAAGTGTTAAAAAAGTGCTTGGAGTGAGCAAGGTAACAATTCAAATATTTACTTCCCTAATCTACCACGAAACAATGCAAAAAATATTTTACAATGGTTACTTTTCTAAATATTGCTGATTTTAATATCATTTAGTGAATTTTTCGCAAAATAACGCCAATAGCGCCAAGTTGAACCCAAATTCAAAAAAAAAAAATTTCGCCAAATTTGTCGCCAACTTGGCGATATGTCGCCAAGTTGGCGTCAAACACTTGGCGACCTAAAGCTTGGCAACATATCGCCAAATGGTCGAGCCAATTCATATCACTTGCGTCTGCATTGAAATTAACACTGATTTACCCCTAAAAAGGGGTAAAACACCCCCTTGGGAACATTCAAATGCAACCACAAGGGGAGGTGCACAACTAGACCATCCTCAGAGCCTACATACCAAGCTAGAAGCTTCTACGGCATATAGTTTTTGAGTTATGCGACCCACATACGCACACACGTACATACAGACGTCACGAGAAAACTCGTCGTAATTTACTCGGGGGTGGTCGAAATTGATTTTTCGGCTGTTTGTATGTTGTTAGGTACATATGCACGTGCTGACAGGTCGAAAAAACTACACGACATTCATTCAGGGGTGAGCAAAGTCAAAATTTAGACCGAAATTTGAGTGAAATTTTTTTCGTGATCACAATACTTCCTTTACTACGTAAAAGGAAGTAAAAGAGTTTGTTCAAATCGGAATGTTCATTCAAAAGTTATTAGGGGGGAAAGGTTGCTTGAACGGTTCAATGTTGAACGAAAAATTGTTCAAATCGAAAATGTAGATACAGGAATGAAGTATCCTTGAAAAGATCTTTCGAACAAAAAAAAGTTTGTTCAAATACGACTGTTAACTAAAAAGTTAGCATCGCGGGACAGGTTGTTTGAACGGCTCAAAGTTGAACCAAAAATTGTTCAAATCGAAAAATCAAATATGGGAATGAGCTGTACTCGCCGAGATCTTTCCAACAAAAAAAAGTTTGTCCAAATCGGAATGTTCATTCAAAAGTTATTAGGGGGGGACAGACAGACCGACAACCGACCGACCGACCGACCGACCGACACACAAATTCCCCATCTCAATACCCTACTTTCAAATATTTAATTTTTCGATATTCATTTTACCTTTTTATTTTTTTAACTTGGCGATATTTTTTTTAACTTGGCGATATTTTTTGGACTTGGCGATATTTTTTAGATGCATTAAGCCAATTTTAATACTTTTTTCGTCTTTCTTTTATTTTTAACGGGAAAGTAGGCTGAAAAACATAATTAAAAACTAAGGAGTTACAATGCTCCAATAAGAGGTTATTAAGTTGACAGCTAGTTTTTCAGAGAAAAATGAAAAGGCGAGGGCCCCAAAGCAGAATATTTAGTGATGTTCTGCAACGCAAAATTATTTGCCCAAAATTGTTCTGCAAGATAGATTTATACATTATATATTTACCGTCAAAATGTTACCAAAAAGTGTTTTCTCATTTCTACATATTCCGTACTGCAATTTAGAATTTAATGAAACGCAACCAAATTGAAATAAATAAATAAATAAATAAATAAATTATATATATATATATATATATATATATATATATATATATATATGTGTGTGTGTGTGTGTGTGTGTGTGTGTGTATACCAGCGAAAATGGTACAAATCTTGTCTGAAACTCTTTACTTATATTAAGATTATCAATTTAAATAATTTCCACCAACTATCATTTTTTTATTGAGTTTCAATTTATTTGTGTATAATGAAGTGTAAATAACTAGTACATGACTCATTTATGGAAGGATATGAAAACATGATCACTTTGTGTAACAGAGTGGACAAATATGCCTTTAAAATATATTCATAATCACAAAGAAAAGTTAGAATCACAGAACAAGCATAAAGTGGAATAAACAGCCTAAAACTGTAAGTCTGTCGGCAATTTCAAGAAAAAATCTCTTTTTTTCATCATGAAATCGACTGTAAGAGTGGACATCCAACAGTTCAAATTAACTAATCATAAGAAAAGAATGAGGCTCACCCTGGTTGTTGAATACATAATTCAATGTAGCAAGCTAATCACGGCAGTTATACCAAAGACTATATTTTTTTTTTACAAATATATCAGATTGAATGCAATTGTTTATTTTATTTCCAAAAGGCTTGTAACAGAGTGGACAATTCGAAACATAGAAAAACTAGGGACATGGATAAATAATAGTGTTTTGGAGGGAATTTCTTTTTCATTTGCGTAATAAACTGCAGAAATGGTGTCAGAAGCATCTTTTGTGCACTGCAGTGTAATTTATTTTGTTGTTACATTTCAGTTTAATTTTAAATCACATTGAAAATTCTAGCAATTTGAAGCTGGGACACGTCATTTTCTCCTTCTTCTGACAAAGATAATTTTTGTTGTGTCCTTTCTAAATGGATTATACCTAATCAATTGATACTTGATGGCACAAAATTAAATGGAGAACCAATAAAAAATACACTTAATGGGTGGGAGTTATTAATATTGATTTTAAAAAATTCTAAAGTCTCGGACATAATTTGTACCATTTTCGTTGGAATGACCCATATATGCTTGCGTACTTACATGCTGTGTGTGTGTGTGTTTTTTTTTCTTCTTTTTTTTTTTTTAAGAACTGGAATAGAGAGAGTCGCGAAATTATTTGCGCTGTTGTCAGCCTGAGACGAATGTTTCAAGTCATCAAAGATCACCAGAAAAGAAGTTGTATTCTTCGGGCCACACCAGATTTACTCATAGACATCTGTTTTGCCCTTATGTAACACACGTAATGTCAATCAGACAGTATTGCATGTACAATGGAGATTACTCGCGGGTTGTCCAAATTTCAATCATATTCGTTTCAGATTCTTTAGTCATTTTCATCCTTCTTTGAAAGACTTGTTAGGGAAATTGTTCCTTCTTCAGCAGATTGGATTTCTGTTTTTTATTATTCAAAATTTAAAACTTCATTGATGTGTTGATTTCAGCAAAAATTTTCTTTATTCTACAGTCTCTTTCTTCAAACATTTTCACTTTGACACCTTTACTTTTAAACAATTGTTTGGCTCAGTATAGCCTATTAAGGCTTTTATGCCAAAAAACCAAGTAAACTTAATTTTTTAATACCATGGTAAAGACAATAATTATTTTTGAAATTTGTTTCATTTTTCTATGAAGAGTTTGAATTAGAAAAATTTCATAAGTTTGCAAATACTTCTTGCTTTATTTTCATTAATTCATATTTTAAATGCTTTAGTTTGACAAATATATTTATAATTATGCTATTAATGCTTACTATATATATACTTCATCATCGGTTCAGAAATTCAGTTCAAAAAACTCATGTTCAAAAAGTTCAAGCTCGGTATTGGGACGTTAACTAATTTCCAGATAGCAGAACAAATGTTAAAAAACATTTTTTCGATTGGGGGGGGGGGGGGGGGTGGAATACACCTATTTTCCTAATTTTAGCCTGAAGTTAATTGTTTCAAATATAATTACTTCGTCCCCGCGATTCTCTCAAGCAAAAAAATTGTTTTAAAATAATTTGAATGACGATTTTTACTTCAAGCTTCATCAGAAATTCTGCGGCCAAATTGTGAAAACTGCGGCCGAAAAACTTGAAAGGAGACTCCCCTCCCCCTCCACCCCGCGTTTCTATTACGTAAAAAAAATGTTTTAAACAGCATTTGAATAAATAATTTTCACTGCGAGTTCCGTAAGTGCAATTCTGCGGCAATATGTGAAATGCCGCAGAACTGTTAACAAAGCTTTAACCCCGCGATTCTCTCACCGGAAAATTGTTTTTAATACAATCTGAATAACTAATTTGCGGTCAAAATGATAGGGCCCGCAGAACTACAGACGTAGCTTGTGTCCCCTCGATTCTTCCGTAGGAAAAATTATTTTAAATCCTAATTTGTTCTGTAAGATTCGTCACAGCAGTTCTGCGGTCAAAACGCAAAGAGAACTTCAAGCGAACACCCCCCCCCCCCGCCATTTATTGAGGAGTAACGATTTATTGTTTCAAAGAAAATTTGAAAAGCTAATTTGTTCTGGAAGTTTCGTTGTTGACGTTCTGTGGCCAAAATGTGAAAGCCCGTAGAACTTTAAACGAAGCCTGCGCCCCTCGATTCTCTCAACAGGAGGAGTCAATAGTTTTAAACATCATTTGAATAACTGCAAATTTCGTCACTGAAGTTCTGCGGATAAAATGTGTAAAGCCTCCCGTAGAACTTCAAACGAATCCCGCTCCCCGCGACTCTTTAACGAGGACGAATTAATTGTTTTAAACATAATTTGAAAAACTATTTGTACTACACGTTTCGTCACTGAAGTTCTGCGGCCAAAATGTGAAAGCCCGAAGAATTTCAAGCGAAGCTTGCGTCCCCGCGATTCCCTCATGAGGAAACATGGCTTTAAACATAACTGAATATCTAATAGAAAAACAAAGTGTCGTCACTGAAGTTCTGCGGATAAAATGTGAAGACCTGCAAAACTTCAATTGAAAACCTGCGCCCCTGCGACTCTCTTGCGAAAAAAATTGTTTCAAACATAATTTGATGAACTGATTTGTGTCCTACCGCAAAATGTGAAGGCTCGCAGAATTTTCGACTAAGTTTGCGTCCCCGCGATTCTCATGCGGAAAAAAAAAATAATCGTTGGAAACATTATTTGAATAACGAATGTGTTCTGCAAGTTTCGTAGCTCAAGTTCTGCGGCCCAAATAAGAAGGACTGCAGAACTTCAAACGAAGCCTGCGCAAGTGTCATCACTAAAGTTCTGCGGAAAAAATAGGAAGGTCCTCAGAAGCTCAAGTCAGGTCGTCCGCACGTCAGCTGTGGTCTATATGGCAGCTACGGCGCTGACATTATTAAATTATTGCCTGCTGCTCTGCGAGACATGGGCTACGAGCGAAACTTTCTTTTTTTTTTCTTTCAAACGACAACGTTTTTTTTTTTTTTTTTTTTTTTTGAGCGCTTTTGAACGATAACGTATTTTTTTTTTTTTCTTTTGCTTAATTTTGAATAGAATTGTTCTGCAGCCCCGATGTCTGTTCTGCGACGTACGTCGCCGATTTAGCAGTATTCTGCTTTCGGGGGCGAGGGAATGAAGAGTTATGTTGAGCCATGGTGTTGACATTGAAAAATGTACAATCAAACCCGCTTATTAGAATACAGTTAAAAGACTACCGCGCTTAATATAATACATTTTCAATGTACCAAACTGTAGAAATGTATTATTTTCATCCTAGATAATGGAATATCCCGTTTATTTGAGTATTCTTTCGTGGCAAAGTGGCTATTTCACTAAGCGGACTCGACTGTATATAGTAGAATCTCATTAATCTGGATTCACAGGCGGACCAAGTCATCCAAATTAACCCATTAATGCCTGACAGTTTTTTTCAAAGATATTTTGTATACTGGTTACAAACAGTGTTTAATGGACAGGAAAAATAATAAAAAATATTATGTAAAAAATAATTTTTTTATTAAGTAAAGAAAAATCGTCCTTCAAAAGTTACGATAGACCCCAGAGGGTACATACTTTTTTACTAAAAATTTTTTTCTGCCTACGATATAATATTTAAAAAGACATTTTATAAGAAGAAACAAAATCAACAATTAATAAACTGGGAAGCTGGGAATAACTTTGAAAACTTAGATCTTTTCTCGAGATTGTGAACGATGTTTTTGATTTTTGATAAAGATCATATTAAAACTGCTACACAACGCATTTTACAATGGTTATGTGCTGCAATATGTTAATAACGAATTGAAACAATATCAAGGTACTAATTGAATACTATTATTTGGTTGAAATGTTCATTTGGGGGAAATTCAGACCCTTTTTTGGACCGTCTCTAAAAATGTACGCTAGGCATTAATGGGTTAATGAAAGGACCTATTAAACAAAATAAACCCATAAATTGAAACAAGGTACTGTACACATGAAAAATTATATTTTAAACTCACGAGAATAAAATGGGATTTTTTTGGCACATGGATTTGCACAAAATTACAAAAAATACATTACAGAAATACAAAATGTGCCCGGCAAAAATACATTGAGGTAACTTGTCTCTTATTGAGGCAGAATGTACATCTAAGTGTTTGTCCAATTAAATGGGATCAATAAGGATTAACTGTATATGGTTTGGTAAAATTTTAACAGAAGTAGTTTGTCAGAAAACTATCAGAAGCAACCCCTTCAAATGGGATCAATAAGGATTAACTGTATATGGTTTGGTAAAATTTTAACAGAAGTAGTTTGTCAGAAAACTATCAGAAGCAACCCCTTCAAATGGGATCAATAAGGATTAACTGCATATGGTTTGGTAAAATTTTAACAGAAGTAGTTTGTCAGAAAACTATCAGAAGCAACCCCTTCAAATGGGATCAATAAGGATTAACTGTTTATGGTTTGGTAAAATTTTAACAGAAGTAGTTTGTCAGAAAACTATCAGAAGCAACCCCTTCAAATGGGATCAATAAGGATTAACTGTATATGGTTTGGTAAAATTTTAACAGAAGTAGTTTGTCAGAAAACTATCAGAAGCAACCCCTTCAAATGGGATCAATAAGGATTAACTGTATATGGTTTGGTAAAATTTTAACAGAAGTAGTTTGTCAGAAAACTATTAGAAGCAACCCCTTCAGTCGTAATTATGAAACAGTTAATCAAAAATGTTTTTATTTGGTACACAAAGTACTATGGCTAAGAGCATCTCACGAACAAAATTTCAAGCTTGTGAGTAAAAAATTAAAAAAGAGTTATGACGTGTCCAATTTTCCAGATACATGTTTTGAAATTAATATTTCAGCAAAAAAAAAATACTAAACATCACACAAACTTTATCGTAAAATATTCTCTAAACAATAACAAAATATAATATAAGCATTTGAAACGATAAATAAAAGATTATATAATTTTTAAAAAATCAGAAAAAAAGGTCGCCTTTTCGACAAAAATCTATCATTGGCAAAATGCGTCAAATTCCATCTTCCAATCCATATTTTGGAATGTTGCCAATTCCGAAACTAGAAATTTTTGCACAGATGATAATATACAGAATGTCAAGAGTAAACTACGAAAAAAAAATCAAGTAATTTAATCAATTATTAAATGATTAGCAGCTGTTCAAAGCTGATGTCCGGTATACCGGACATCAGGTCTGAAGGGGTTAAATTACAATGGTTAACTGTTTATGATTAAGGAAACGTTTTTTATTTACCGTCATTAAAATGATAGAAATAAACACAATAACGCAACGATAAAAACCACCTTTGCGTAAGTTAGGGTTAAGTGTAGAATATTCACGATGAAAACTGGTTCAAATGACAATCAAACTAAAGTAATATCTACATCGAGGAACTGAAACCCGCCAATATGTTCTTATGCTACTACTTGAATTAACCAGCCTGACATTTTAGTTCAAATTATATACTTGCAAACCTTAAACACTTTCAAAACTGCGGATGATTTGCCACTCTTTTCCTACTGCTAAAATATAATTACTCTTAAGGTAATGGGAGAATATAACTTGATCTCAATGAGGCTTCACATTTTACTTGGCAGGTTTGGTTATAATTGCAAAAGCAAGTAAATATTATTCATGAAGTTCGCTATTGAACTCATCTTTAAATGGTGAATAGCTTAACGACGAATGAGGATATCAATTAATGGTAAAGTGTATATTTAAAGATATGTGTTGATGAACTTTACTATTTTTGATGCTGTATTTTATGTATGATTGGAGAATCTAATTCATTTTTATTCCCACTTCACACTTCAACAAGCACTTATTTATTCAATAAACCAGCCATTTACTACATTTAATTTCGTTGTGGAGCGTGACGAATCTCTAGATTTTCTGTCAAATTTTCAATACCATGAAATTGAGTTTCAAAACATTATTCGGTTAGAAACCTCAGTCGAACTTTCTAAGTTCATTGCATACCAAAATTACTATGGCCTCTCAACATTCAATATTTTGAAGTTTAAATTCTGGTACCTGCATTGAGAATCCTGAAAGCACGTTGTAATTGGATGATGTCAAAAGCCATGATTATTGAAATAGAATACGAGAGAAATGTTCGTATAACTTGAATTAAAGTTCTCAAATACGTCGATGGAATTTTCCAATTGTTCTGAGATTGGTTTGAAATTATAAGCTCATAACTTTCACAAATTACTACGAAAGTATGCATTGAAAATAACTTTATCCTCAGAGGAACATGAATATTTATATAATAGCTAAGTAAATAACTACAAATTTTGAAAATGGTGTCGTATATTACTGCTGTAGCTTGTGAATATGAAAGAAAAAAAAAACTACTTTTTAACTTAATATATAAACTTTGAATACTTTGAAAAGCAATGTGCAATTTTAAAATGTATTCGTGACTGCATTATAAAATAAATAAATAAATAAATAAATAAAACTGCAATGATAATTTCACGCTGACAAAACTGTCTTAGTACCAAAGTAAATGTTTTATAACTTGATGTCTTATTTAGTAAAAAGTGTTATATTTGCTTTTTTTGGAACTGTCACCATTTCTATATAAAAATTTTAAATAAATAAATAAAATAAAAATTAAAAAATACTGAAGAACATCCTCGAAAACTGCATTTAAAAGCCATGTGTCAATTACGAAAACGCTCTCCGCATGCACAAACTGTTGTAAGCAAGATATTCCTCCCTCGCCCCTGATTTCTGCATATTTAAAAAATATGCAGAATTGAGATCAAACTATGCTCTTCAATTCACGAGCTCTTTGAATGAACTTCAGTCACTTAATGTTGTCTCGATCTCTTGGGAAAACCTTGTGTTGTTTACCTGGGCGCATTATATGCTCGGCAATACTGTAAAGGAATTCCTTGCAAGCCAGGATACTGAAAAGATAGAAGTCCCTTGGTGTGCAATCCGGGCTTCAGGGATGGTGGTACTTTTTTTTACCACAGCACACGCTTTCTAACTATACAATCTCTCATCGCTCTGAGCACGTAGACTTCAGAAAGTTGCTGCGTTATGACCGACTGTTTCAAATGTACAACTCTCAAAGTCTACACGAAGTTTTTTTCCTCACCGTTTTTGAGGTAACGGTATGGCGCTGTTCTTGATAGATTTATACATCGTACTAATTGAATTCATAAGACTAAATCTTTTTTTTTCCAGAAATGCTTACAATTGACCGAAAAACTCAAAGAAGGAAATTCCACTACAATTGTTTTTAAGAGCATATTTTGAAGACGATGACTATACTGTCTGATCTTCTTAGGTAAAATCTTCCGCGCATTTACGCATGCGTCAGGTATTCTCTGATGTTACCAAAATAGGAATGTTAGGTAAGATAACAATAAGGGGAAGAACAATAAGAAGTATTTTAAACCGTATCAAACAACATGGAACGATGCTAATTTCAAATACATAGTTTAGTTGAATATGTCAAAAGGATATAGAAAATGCTTATTTTTAAATTGAAAACTTCGGAACAACCCATCTACCCTTTTTTAAGTGGTACTGGTAGCGAGTGCTAGGCGCGGTTTTCGACAAACAGTACTTTATTGTGTTTTGTGGCTCTTTAAATCATACTACGGTTTATTATTTTACTCGTGTTAAACCGGCAAACATGATTTTGTGAGAGTCTTATATAAAAATATTGCGCATTTACTCACTTATAGCTATTCTTCAGATTTGATCTTCAACTCAAAATTTGGGATGATTTTTTTTCTATGGCGATCTGACATCAGAGAATAAAGCCAGGCTAACCAGTTGATGATGATTAATAGTAGTAAGGGTGCTTTTTTGAGACAACCAGGATGATTTATAGATCTCAAAATGAATAGACTCTTATTTTTTTATCTTTTTAAAGCTGTAAGTCTTTTAGTTCTATTCACCTTCTGGTTTTGCAGCAGGTGCTGCAAATCTGAAGTGTAAAGACGGGAAAAAACTTTCTAAGTTACTCCGTTTATTCACTTCTTTTTAGTAACTTCCCCATTAAACTTGAAAACACACAAACACACACACAAGTAAAATAAGGCTTAATGCATTCTAAACACACCGTTCAAAATTCAAAAAGAAATAAAATAATTAAATAAAAATAAAATAAAAATGCTGAATGAGATTAGATAACTTTTCTAATCCCCCCCCCCCCACCTTCAGATAACTTTTCAGTAAAGAGTCAGTCCTATTTGAACAACCTTTTTTTTTTTTCTTTGTTCAAAATATCCCAGCAAAGACATCTCATTTCTGAATTTGATTTACGATTTGAACACTTTTACGTTCAATTTTTAATAGCTAAAAACATTTAATAATAGCTCTAGCGGAAACATTTAAGGCAAGCATAAATTCCTTACTAAAAAGCAGATTTACTTCGAGCAAACTTTTTTGAAAAAAGTTCTTAACAAAGGATACAAACTAAAACACTTTTCTGACTGGCTCCTTTAAGGGTATTGTTTTCACATGTAAACTTACAGAGGAAATTAAAAGTTTTAACCCGAAAAACCAGCAAAACTAAAATTTATTTCTTAGCACTGAAAAATTGAGAAAATTGCAGAATGTGCTCTCAGTATACATATAAGAAAAAAAAAAGTTTTTTTTTCCGAAAAATAAATGCTTCTAGAAGATTAAATGTTGACAAAATTTAGAGATTGATTGATTGAATCAAAGTAAAGTGAATTCAAAGCGCAAGAAATGTATTTTTTTTTTTTTTTTTTTTTTGCCACAAAAGTTATTGTTGCGTAGTCATGGATATGGTTATCATCTGTAGCAATTCTCTTATTTTTTTATTTTAGCAATGGATAACAAGAAGTTCTGTCAAGAACTAAACGAGCCTACTTTCCCGTACATCGACAATCTAGCATCTAATCAATAATCTCTTGAATAACTGAAACTGAAAATTATGTCAAACATACCTTTATAACACTTAAAGCTGATTTCTAAAAGCAAAATATACCCCTCTCATCAGATGATCAGGACACGTAAAAAGTAAATAAACGAGTAAATAAAGTTTTGTCGCACCTTTTAAAGAATGTAACTGCTATAGTTCTACCGTAGAAAAATTTCACAATCGTGTTCAAATGAAAAAAAAATAAAAAAAAAAAAAAAAAGTACAAAGAACATCAAAACACATTTTATCGAAGAAAGAAAAAAAACCTCGTTCGTTAATAAAATATTTCGAATTTTATTTTTAATCCGTTGCCAGTTGTTAAATATAAGTAAAGAATAAAATTCTCTCGTGAATGAACAATTTTTGTAATCAAAAAAAAAAAAATATCGTCTGCCAAAAAAAAATAAATAAATAAAAATAATAATAATAAATTAAACAAAAAAATGAATAAATAAACAAAAAATCGTCTGCCCAGTCAGTCATTTTTTTCTGAGCCTGCATTTCCGCCATGTTTGCGGAGTCGGAGTCGGAATCAGAGTCCTCACAGAAGATTTTTCAGAAAAGTACTTAACATACATTTTTTATCAAAACTGTTTTCTTACAAACTAAGTTTGAAGGAAATCCGCCTTTAAGTTTAGAATCAACATTCAATTTAAATTTCCCAGTAGGCGCTCATGTTAAAAATTTTTCTGAACGGTTCATCATTGAACGAAAAATGGTTCAAATTGAAAAGTAAAATATGGGAACGAGTCTCTCCGAGATCTTTCGAACAAAAAAAGTTTATTCAATTCAGACGGTTCACTTAAAAGTTATTAGGTGGAGAAAGGTTGCTTGAACGGTTCAATGTTGAACGAAAAAATGTTCAAATTGAAAATTTTAATACGGTAATGAAGTATCCTTGCCGATATCTTTCGAACAAAAAAAAGTTTGTTTAAATCGGACTGTTCACTCAAAAGTTATTAGGGGTGAGAGCTTGTTTGAACGGTTCAATGTTGAACGAAAAATTGTTCAAATCAAAAATGTAGATACGGGAATGAAGTATCCTTGAAAAGATCTTTCGAACAAAAAAAAAGTTTGTTTAAATCGGACTGTTCACTCAAAAGTTATTAGGGGTGAGAGCTTGTTTGAATGGTTCAATGTTGAACGAAAAATTGTTCAAATCAAAAATGTAGATACGGGAATGAAGTATCCTTGAAAAGATCTTTCGAACAAAAAAAAGTTTGTTCAAATCGGACTGTTCATTCAAAAGTTAGTATCGCGGGACCGGTTATTTGAACGGCTCAAAGTTGAACCAAAAATTGTTCAAATCAAAAAATCAAATATGGGAATGAGCTGTACTCGCCGAGATCTTCCCAACAAAAAAAAGTTTGTCCAAATCGGAATGTTCATTCAAAAGTTATTAGGGGGGGGGACAGACAGACCGACAGACCGACCGACCGACCGACAGACCGACACACAAATTCCCCATCTCAATACCCTACTTTCAAATTTTTAATTTTTCGATATTCATTTTACTTCTTTATTTTTTCAACTTGGCGATATTTTTTGGACTTGGCGATATTTTTTTTAACTTGGCGATTTTTTTTGGACTTGGCGATATTTTTTAGATGCATTAAGCTACTTTTAATACCTTTTTCGTCTTTCTTTTATTTTTAACGGGAAAGTAGGCTAAAAAGTAAAAGCGACAATTCTTTAGGAACAAATGACATGATTTTTTATTTATTTTATTTTTTAACCTATCCCATTTGACTGTATAAACTAGAAAATTTTGTTTTGGGGGCAATGTGGGGAAAGTCATTTGTATGTTTTGTTTGTCTTGTTTATTCTCAGCAGCTCAGATTCAGATGGAAATAAAAACTTCAAGATTATTTTAATTGAAATAAATTTGGCTTAAGAGTATAAGGAGAAATATACTGCTACTTATTCAAGCGATGGTGACGTGCGAAAAAATAAAAGCGTTTATTCTCGATGAACTTCTTGTTTTGAGTATCCTCTTATATAATTTTACGCATAACAGTTCTTAATTTTTTAAAATACTTGAGAAAATAACATACTGAATGTCTCCAAATAAGAGATATTTCTATTTGACGCATTTTTTTTTATCCTACCATCAAAACTTAGTGTCAGTGTTCGAAATCTACAGAAAGGTAACTTATTCATTCAACATATTTTACCAGTAAAACATAGGTTTAATACATGAAACAATTTGATTGCTTTTACGTTGATTACTTCATTACTTTGTAAGGCAAACTTTGTTCGTAAACATTTTTATGACATTTAAAGGGTGTTTGGGTTGTGCAATAAAGTCAGCAAACGTTTTCAGTTGAATTCCGTCTGAACAGCAATTGTTTCATATGTTTTAAAATTGTAGTCGTGTGAGATTTGAATTACAAATGAAAAGAGGGTAAAATCTTTTGAAATTTGTGTTCTGAAAGCAGTCTATGCATGCTGCAAACAATTTACGCATTTACATGTGCATAGAAAGTTTTCTACCTATAATAAGAGCCTTTTGTGTTGTTTTAATTTAAAATGCGGACTTCATTCATTTCATCAATATGTGGATAAAAGCATTCTAATCATACAATCAAAATACAATACTTTCTTTTTGGCCTAAGCGAAACATTGTTTTAAAAAATAAATGCAGGAAAAGAGGGTATAGTGAGAGAGTCGGTAAATATGCAAAACCGACATTTTGACTTTGTTTCGAGTTGTTATTCCTTGGGAATATCACGAACATTGCATAGTAGAGCCTGTGATAAATACAGCGTGTAACATAACGGAACAACAACCAATGAGCGATGTACCTGTAGCGCTTGCGCAGTGGCATTCTTTAAAACTTCGGTCTTCTCATCAGTAGCTGATAAAACTGTATAGACAACCGCTTCCCAAAGTCCAGACCTCTGCGAACCCCTTTGTGAACATTTACTAACTTTGCGAATCCCACACTCCCTAACCCCTCCCGTGCTTAAAAAAAAAATTAATAATGTGTAAATAAACAAAATTAATAATGTGTAACGTGTTAACTTATTTCTATTTCCCACATTCATTTTTAAAAGCTAATCAGAAAGTTATAGTCCGCATTGTATTTTAGACATGCAATGTCAAACAATAAGATACCATCCATACCACAATATAGCATACGAAATATTATTTTAGGATTGGAAATATGTAAAAATCGAAGGTTCCGGGGCATTTGCTGCGCCCTACTAGTTCGTGAACACTAAGGGCCCTGCTCCACATCAGCAGAAAATGCGACTGAAACCGAAGGCAGAAACCGAAAATCCGGGTACTCTCCATAGGAATAACCATTTAATCCGTTTTACGTTTCTGCTTTACGTCAATGTGGAGCAGGGCCCTAACTTTTTTATTTTTTACTATTGGATATGCCCAGCGACGCGCGGGTTAAAATGCAATATGCAAAATTCAATCCCCAGCAGTATTTTATAGTCAAGGTTGAATACTCATGAAAGAAACATTTCTTAACTATTTGAATTGAGAGAAGCCTCAGAAAACCACGCAAAGCAAAGAAAATGTCACATGCAAAAATTAGCTATCGAGGGGGAGCGAAGATGAAGCAATAAATAACGTTTTGAATGAAGGAAAGCCTTTAAAAAAAGGGGATTTTATGTGGAAGTTTCAACTAAAATTGGAATAAAAAATCTGGTGTGGACCCCACACTACTTCCTTTTACGTGTAAATTTCTTAGTAATTGGCTAAAGTGTTAAAAAAAGTGCTTGGAGTGAGCAAGGTAACAATTCAAATATTTACTTCCCTAATCTGCCACGAAACAATGCAAAAAATATTTTACAATAGTTAATTTTCTAAACATTGCTGATTTTAATATCATTCAGTGAATTTTTCGCAAAATATCGCCAATAGCGCCAAGTTGAACCCAAATTCAAAAAATAATTCTTTCGCCAAATTTGTCGCCAACTTGGCGATACGTCGCCAAGTTGGCGTCAAACACTTGGCAATCAAAAGCTTGGCGACATATCGCCAAGTGGTCGCGCCAATTCATATCACTTGAGTCTGCATTGAAATTAACACTGATTTACCCCCAAAAAGGGGTAAAATACCCCCTTGGGAACATTCAAATGCAACCACAAGGGGAGGTGCACAACTAGACCATCCTCAGAGCCTACATACCAAGCTAGAAGCTTCTACGTCATATAGTTTTTGAGTTATGCGACCCACATACATACATCCGCACATACGTACATACAGACGTCACGAGAAAACTCGTCGTAATTAACTCGGGGGTGGTTGAAAAGGATTTTTCGGCTGCTTATATGTTGGTAGGTACATATGCACGTGCTGACAGGTCGAAAAAACTACTGAACATTCATTCGGGGGTGAGCAAAATCAAAATTTAGACTCAAATTTGAGTGATTTTTTTTTTTTTTCGCGATCACAATACTTCCTTTACTACGTAAAAGGAAGTAAAAAAGAACTACCCGTCAGATTTTTTTTTTCTAATTGGTCTCTTGATGTGCCCTGTGAGAACATAAACACACTAAAATTTTTAGAGAAGTCCGACGGGTAGTTTTTGAATCTATAAAGGACATACATACAAAGATACACACATTCATTTTTATACAAGATAAATTTGATTTCGTGTTGAATAAAAATATTTTTTACTCATCCTTCATTTTTTTTTTTTTTTTTTTTTTTTTTACGTTTCGGCAGGATAGCACCGCGGACGAGACTTTGGGAAACTCTGATATAGTGTATTGAGAGTGTTGCTGCGTTTGTGTTGTTCCATTACTCTCATGAGGACTAAGTGTTTCGTGATATTCAACAGTTTTTGCAAGTTAAGTTTCGAAAAAAATATTTTATTGGTACACATGTAGCCTAAATATTTATGTTGATCGTATTACTTATTCGTTATACTCTGGTCACAATACAAACAATACAAAACTACTCATTTTTCTCTAATATTTTTAAAAACCCGTTAAACTTCTTAAATTCTTGGTTGCTGTGTAAGCAAAAGATTAATGTATGTATTAGTTGCATTGCAACACTATACTGCTGTGCTAAGCGAAAAAAAAAAAAAAAAAAGTGGTATCTGCAGCTGAGCTCAAAATGAGAAATTACTTTTCGAAGTTTTTGCGTCTTCACGTACTTGGCCCAGATGTCATTTTATTTTTAAGCTTTTCTATGCGTTTCCAACTCACAAAAAAATCTTAGTTTAGATAAAAAAAAAGTGCAGGTACATTGTTTGTGCTTGGTGTGATTGAATAGTAGTAGCATATTAACTCGATTTTTTTTGCGAACCATAAATTGCCAGCCTGGCTGGCACAAAACAATTTTTTTATGCAACAACACATTTTTTATGCAAATTTTTGAAAAATCTGTTTAATTTACATTTCTGTACCTCAGAACCAGACTAAAGTTAGTCCATTTTCGCCATTTTGCAGTAGAGGGCGACAAAGATTGTCGGATACATGCAAAGGACGGGACTCGAGCTCTTTTCACGCTGCTAAATAATTGCGAAGGAATTTGTTTTATAGAATACTGTTTTAATGGGTCGATGTGGAATACTATTCTACATGCAATCAAGCAAAAATGTGAAAATCGCCATTTTTGGACTTACGTCGTTCTGGTTCTGAGGTAGATTTTATGCCTTATAGAGTAAATAGAAAGTTTTTTTTTCATTTACAGTATTTTGTAGTTGAAATATAATAGACTAGGTGACCCGTGCGGAATTCCGCAAAAAAAAAAAAAAAAAAAAAATGTAAAATCTTGTACGTTTGCACGACATCGCCATCAATTGCCGTCGTTCTGACAATTTTTCAAAGAGATCAAAGACACGTTCACTTTTACAACTACTACAAAAGTGATACCCTATATTAAAATCAAATACCCAAGGCTACTACTAAACTAAATACTAACGTTATCGCAAAACTACCATAGTATTTTGAAACAATAAAAGTTACAATTAAGGTTTACCGAGCTAAGCCTTGGCTTGAAATGTCGCATTTAAAATTGGTTTGAACAACAATGGTATAACGATTTTAACAATTGAGCAAAAAATTTAACTTTTTCAAACTTCAATCGCTTATAAGTCGCTTAAACGTGGATTTTCGAGATTCTCGTTACGCGGCGCTAGCGGAGAAACGTTCTAAAGAACGCATTTTTTTAAATATTTCGAATGAAATCAAAATGGAGACGATACGACAATTATTTCGCTAGATAGAGTCAATTTTGTGCTGAAAAATTGAAGTTCGAATAAAAAACGAACCGACACTTTTTAGAGGGTGGGTCTAATTTTCGTCAATAGCCCGCGGGATAAGCTTCAAAATCATAAATTTTCATGCAATTCGATAAAGAAATGAGCGAGTTTCGACCGGGTATAGGATTCGGCTTAGAGAAATAATATATGGAGATGATCGATAAATGGATAGCTGGGCATTTCTGGTAGTAAAAAAGAGAATTTTTCTCTAATATTATGTTTAAAGATACCAATTTTGTAAATTAAGAATAAGGATTTTGTAAAAATTAAAACCAGCTAAAGAAAATTATAATCCACTTTAAAACAAAAATTCGGTTCTACCCAAAATTGAAAACTGCACTATGAATCTACAACATGACAAATTCTTAACGTTATATGCTAGCCTGCCTGGGAAAAGAAAGGTTCAAAAGTTTTCTTAGGTGTGTAAGAAAACGAGCCAATAAGAATAAGAAATTATAGAAAGGTATTGTTTTCAATGAGGGGTCCGAAAAGAGGTGAAAGATCAAGAGATAACGGTAACGGGTTAAATCCGATTTGGTTCATAGATTTCCCAATGTTCAACTCAATAAAAAGGTAATTTTTCATAATGCAAAACCCAGCTATTTTTAATATAATTGTTCCAATCTATATTGAAATTTTAAAGCAGTAATATCAGAATAAAATAAAACATTGTTTTATTGGAATAAAAGAAATAAATCTTGATTCTGAATATCTTACTCTCGCTAAACAGTCACCTTCCCGCTAATTGAAGAATGCATTGCAAGTTCAGAAAGAAAGAGACAACAGAAGTAATCTAATTTTTTCCCTTTTATCTCAGTTTTTTTCCCTCTCTCTCTCTTTTTATGTTTTATTTGAGGATTCTGTATTCGTTAGATGAGTATGTGATAAGTTCCCTTTCTCTTTTACCGATAAGAATTATTTCAGTATATTTGCTTTAATTAAGAGAAGTGAAAGGCAATAATTGGGACAAATCTTTAGCAAACGTAGGGCAACTTTAAATAAATTAGTAGGAATATAGGGTATCAAAGTAAATTTATCTATTTTAAGAGAAAACTAATATCAAAACAGATAAAAGGTCATTCCATAGTGACTAACGTAACATTCAGAGATAATTTTGTAAATGGTTTTACTTGTAACTTAAAGGATAAAAAACATTATGCTGGTGGATTTACAATGTACATGGTATCTATGTATCATTTCTGCTAAGAATTTAAAACAAAATTACTGACAGTAGATATTTTTTCAGCCAAAATAGCAGCGTGACTAACGTAACATTTTTGCAACCCTGAAAATGAATGCTAATGCTGTAAGGCAAAATTTTGTCAAAGTTGATCAAGTGTTAAAAATTGAATGATACATTTGAAAAATGTGTAAAGTTGACTTTTAAAAACATAAAACACATTTATTAAGTCTTCATTTTTTGTCTTAAGTGTTTCTTTTACTCAAGATGGAGTGTGACTAACGTAGCGTGACTAACGTAACCATCTAATAACAAGCAGTAAACACACTACAAACTATTTATTATGGCTAATCTCAGTGATAATTATAATACTTTTTTAATTTTTTTAAACTTCTTATGTTACATTATTTTTATTTATTTATTTATCTTTTTTTTTTATACTTTTTCACTTCGGTATTTTTTTCCTTCGGCTGAGGTTGACATTTCTATGGAATTACCCTAAATATAGAAGATGATTTTATTGATTCACAAATACTGTGAAATGAAATTCATTTTTTTGATCATCCAAAATCCCTCAAAATTTGAAAAAGTTCTCCACGGTCACGATCAAAGCCAAAATTTTCAGATGGAGGAGGGGGGGGGGTGGAACAAGATAGAATATCCGCTTCGGGATGGCGATTTCAGTCATAACACTCTTTAAATGTGTGCATCTTGCTCTGCTAGGATGCGCAATAATGTTAAATGTCATGTTTTCTGAGGGTTAACTCAACCACCTCCTCGCTGCACCCCTGTTCAAATTTAGTTTAACATTGGTAGTATACGCATAGGATGATACAGTGAGCTAAGCAGTAAGTAACCACCCCTAAGCCAGGGCTAAGGCAGAAACATGCAATACACAGCCAGCTCGATTATTCCAACCATGGACTGCAGTTTCGTGCTTATTATGCACTCATCAGCATGGAATAGGAATTAAACAAGTTGGAGGCAAAAATCCTCATATAGAGCAAAGAGAGCCAACAAAAACTGGTAGCTAATGTGAAAATTAGATTACCAGCTAGCTACCGCACTTGGTACGGTACAACTCGAAAATTTTGAGGCAAGGCTCGGGTATAAAGCAGTAAGTAACCACCCCTAAGCAAGGGCTAAGTCAGGAACATGCAATACACCGGCCACTCGACTATTCCATCCAAGGACTGCAGTTTCGTGCTTGTTAGCAACTCTTCAGCTTTGAATATAGAAGCAAAGCCTCTTATAGAAGCAAAGAGTGCCAAAAAACTGGTAGATAATGTAAAATAGCTACCAGTTTTTTGGCACTCTTTGCTCCTATAAGAGGATTTCTGCCTCCAGCCCCGTTACTTCCTATTTCAAGCTGATAAGTTGTTCACAAGCACGAAACAGCAGTCCTTGGATAGAATAACCAAGTTGGTGGTGTATTGCAAAAACAGTAGGTGTTTAAAGCAGCCAATATAAAAATACGCTTTATAGATACTTACTAGTGCAAAACATGCCAATTCCACCATTACCAATATAATAATCAAATTTAACAGATTTGTTATTTTCGTAATCAAGGAACCGACATCAAAATTTAGAGGAACATAAATAACATCTAAATATGAGAGAAAAAAAAATATGCATTTTTATCGAAACAAATTGTAGATATGTGCTTTTAACGTTTGATTATGACGTTCGTAACTATGGAATAGCACAGCATTATTTAAAGTGTGGAAAAAAGCTGCTTGGTCACTGATTAAGGGAAGCTTAGGTAAAAATGCAGTGTTGAAGTTTGGGAAAAGAAAAGATGTGCCAGAAATGTTATTTCATTAAAACTAGTGTAGCCCTTAAAATTTATAGTTATAACTATTTTCAATTTGCTTTCTCTCTTCAATGATAAAACGAAAAAAGAGCTTGAATTTATTATTAGCAAAAACTTTAAAGTAACATTTTTCTGCCAGTGCATTGTTTTTAACACAACTAACGGAAAAACCTTTTTCTCAATTAAAGTTTAACAATTTTCCATCTACAAAGAAAAATTGAAAACTTGCTTGCATAAAAATGTGTAAAAGCAGTAATATAAAAATGCATTTCTGAGTATTTAATCATGTTTGAAGCTTTCGTGCTTTTTCCCCTTTACTTTACACATAGAGTTAAATTGTTTATTGATAATAACACCATGTGAAGAGCTGATCATAAAACATGAAACGTTTCTGCTTCAATGTACTTAAAGCCATCCATTAACAAAGAAAAAAAATCATAAATCATTTTTTGAAACTCAAAAAGTTCCCCAAAAAATACATGGCTCTTCTTCGTTTTGTGGTATCGACAAACAAGTCTCACACTATAAATACCGAAATACGGCATTCGTTGAAGAACTCAATAATCTAATGCACACATTTTGTCATCAATAGTAGTCATACGTTACCAATAGCTATTTGATAATCGCAGTTGCATGAGATACAGAGTTCGTCATGGAAATCAAATTCTTAGGTAATAGCTCTAGTTCTATAGACAGAGGAAATATTCCTGTATAAATCTAAAAGATTCTTCGACTTTTCTCTGTTAAACTTCTGCTCAACAATGTGCGCTTTATAGGCATCCTTTGCAAGAGTAGGCAAATAGTTCAGAGAAAAATAGAATGTAAGATATAAAATGCAAATGTAAGTGTAAAATGCTTCGTCAGAAATTACATATTTTCATTGATTATTTCTAATACTGTAAGGAATGCACCACACATCAGAAGGAAAATGGTCTTTTAATTTCAATGAAAATGTCTGTCCACAAGTTTTTGATGGAGCGAAACCTCTCAAAAAAATCTGACAACTGTACTCAATGACTTAATCAGATATAGACTTATTTTAGTGCGTTAACAACGTAGAATTTTAAGAATTATTGTAGAAAAACATTAATATTAATAATTAAAGTAATATTTTTTAAAAGCGTGCATTTTTGTTGAAAGAAAAAAGGATTGATGCTTTACTTCAAAAAATATTAAGTGGTATAACTCAATGACTCACGTGGTTGTCCGTGATTCCTTAGGGAGATGTAAAGTCCTCACAGCGGCACCGCAAATTTTTTTGAAAATTATCATAGTAAATAGAGACTATTTATTACGATACGTTAGCAATGTTTCGCCATACCCAGCAGTATAAATAAAAGCTCTTAAAAGCAGGTACATGAGTTTTATTGCTTTCTTTCTCATCTTTTTTGTTCGTTGTAATTAACGTTTTTACTTATGGAAGGACACCATTGGACAATCATAACTCAATTAAAGTGCCTAGGTTTAAGAAAAGTTAAGGAACCACTAGCGTACATTATTTGATTTTGACAGATCATTTTATGCGATATTTTTAAACCTTTTTTTACAGATAATTTTTTTTTTCAACAAATCTATACTCTTAGTATTATGCGTGGTTGCAATAGAACTACTTTTGTTTTGAAACAGTTCCCATAAAATATTATCTGAAATACCAGACTCTAAAATATATGGGTCAAGTACTACGCTATTCTTAAGGAAAGTTCCGAGTTCTATTTAGTATAAGGACAACTTTGAGAAATGTTTTTCCACGGTTAATGACCAAACTTTTTTTTTACTACAAGATGAATAGGGAATTGTTGAATAGGGTGAGTTTGTAACAGCAGGGGTTAAAATCAGTTCTAACCACGTAACTACTAACTACTGTGCCGAACTCGGTTTTATTACTTATGTAACTGAATCTAATAAATTATCATTGGTATATATGACGTGGCATAGTAACAAACCTGCTTTCATACTTGCCCTCATTTGACGGTATTTCTGAAATATTTCATTGATTTTTCTACCCCGCTATATGTAGGTGATTAAATTGAAAAAAGAACTTTACTCCAATGTAGATTTGCTTAATAAATATGTGGTGTGGTTCTGTCTCTTAGTTATTGGGGGTGCCTGAAGGTATTTTGTGTAACACGTACAGTAGAGAGATGGGCTACTTCAGCATGCCATAAGTGAGCAAGAGGCGCGCACTTCTTGCGTGTTGGATAACATTATTAGATTTCTCGCAAAAGGGGACACGAACCCTCAGAAATTTTAAAAAGCCTTAGGAGCAGTTTGTAAAGAAGCGCTTTCGAAGACTGAAGTGTATATGTGGGTTAAAAAATTTGTGAGAGGAAGAGAAGATGTGGAAAATTAATTTCAGGGAATTAGACTGCGATCAAGCATCACAGCAGACAACATTGGGGCCCTTCCAGACATTATTTAAAATGTTAATTAGTGATTATCGCTACAAACAAAGCTGTTTTACTCCATAAAAATGTAAGGTTACATACTGCCGTTTAAAAAAAAGGGGAGGGGGACTCTCGGAATTCAGTCCGGCATTTCTACCCAGGTAGCAAAAATAACCTTTGAACGTTTTATAAACGTTTTTAAGCGGTTGTTACAACGTTAATAACCATTTTACAACCTTTAAAAAACGAAGTGTGCTACTTGGGTAGATATCCCCTCCAAAAAATTCAGATTTATCATCTTTTGATTACAGTCTATTTGTTGATTTAGATAAAGGCATGAGGATAGCACGGCCTGATGATGATACAAGTGCAGAAAAGTTCTTGCGTAGTTCCGCAAACATCCGTCTTGTTTATGTCACAATGGTATCAAAAACTTACAAATCCGGTGAAAACAATATGTATGAAAGGGTAGAAGACACTATGTAGAAAATGCTTTGTGTGTGTAATTTCATTTGCAGTAAAGTTAAGAAGAAAAGAAAATTTCTTTTAAATTTATCTGCCCTCCTAGTTCTACGCTTATCAGGTACAAAACTTATTTATGCTACTTTAGCTCTATAAGTTATGTTAGTATTTAACTTGCGTTCTACATCCATTGAAATGTGTTAGTTGTGACTTTTATGAAAGCATTCTAATATTAAATTCAAATGGATCGCTAAAAGAAAAAAAAAATCTAAAATAATTTGTATGATTTAAAATAAAATACTTCGTTCGGTATTAAGTAAAATGGAACTCGGATAAGTTCTTAGTTAAATATTTAATACTTGCTGAAAAACACTTTCAGTTGGGTTTTTTTTCAACAAAGTTAATGTAAAATGCATAAAAGTTTTCTTGAGTATTTGCAATGAAAAAAATCTACTTATATTAAAAACTGAGTATCTTTCTCACTATCTTTCTTTCTAACTATCTTTCTAACTATCTTTCTATCTTTCTATGTCACGCTTCTTTCTCCTGAACGCCAATGAACTGAAAGTCGAACCAGGTACCGATAGATAGGTAATTTTTCAAGCTTCTTTAGTTTCAATTGATATAATTATACGATTTTAATTAGCGAAGATATCAATTAATAAGTAGTCAAGTTTAAAGCGATTAAGCCTAATAAATGATTAAATATGAAATCCATTCTTGCAAACCGTCGTTGCTATGAAACAGTATAATAACAATGATAATGAGAATTTTGAATGAAGGCTTAACTAAATCAAACACGAAACTCATATGCGGGTCACTTACGTAGAATTTTTATCGCTAGCTACTGGTAATATTTTGAAACATTTATTTGTTGAAGAGCCATCTACTTATATTAAAAACTGAGTATCTATGTCTGCTTTTTTTCTTTGAGCGAGCTGAACTTACTGAAACTTTCCCCACCATCTTGAAGGCGTGAAGCATCTCAATAATTCGAATGATTTTTTTATATAGGAAAAAAGTAAAGGCGTGAAGCGTCTGTAAGCGAGCCGCCTTGGCTGGGAGTAGTTTCTTTAATTTTTTTTTCTCACTACTTTCAGGGCACGAAGTGCCCGTGCAACGCCGGGCCACGTGCGTGGTATGTCTTGAAATCTAATGAACATTAAATTATACCAAATAATATAACATCAGAATGAGGTAAAAGTTAGAGAGGGGGCACGTTGTGCATCAACATGCCGCAGGAAGCTAATCTAGCTGCTCTGGCAGCTAGTAAATAAATAAAAAGGAAACAACCACTGTGACGATAATATACTTGAAAAATTTTTTGGAGGATATCTTTCCACTTTTAGAAAACTCCTAATGCATTAGAATTTTAATAAAAACTGATATCAAAAGAAAAAACATAGACATTTCTGTAGTATGTTACTGCTCTTAAGCTAGGGCTTTCCGGTTGACGAAGTATATTTCCTAATTTTTGCATTCACTATATATTCTGAACATATAATGGAAGTTAAAAAAGGATTACAGTCGAACTTGTTTATCTCGAACCTGCTTACCTCGAAAACCTCTCTACGTCGAAATTTTAATTTCCCTACTTTTACAGCAAAAATTTAATATTTTTTTCTCATGTCTATCTCGAATGATTTTTCCCGAAAACCTCTACATCTCGAATTTTGACGACTCTCATTTTTGAATTTCATCTCCAGCCCCCTTTATCAAAGGTTTTACTTGGAAACAAAAATCATCTTTTGCACAATCAATTCAAAGGCTATGTTCGTACTTAAAGGTATGCATTAACTCTGTACCTCAGAACCAGACTAACGTAAGTCCATTTTCGTCATTTTTCAGTAGAGGGGAAAAACGATGTATTCGACAATCGTTTTTCCCCTCTACCGAAAAATGACGAAAATGGACTTACGTTAGTCTGGTTCTGAGGTACAGAACTTACTACCGATAGAGTCATCACAATTAGTAAGACGTGAACTCACAACATGTCGTACAGTAAAATATTCAACAATATCAATGCAAAACAAGTTATTAAGTATTTGATTTTGTTCCAATTGCTTATTTTTGTAAATTTTATCACAACCTCTATATCTCGAGACCTCCGTATCTCGAATTTTTCTTCTGTCCCGTGAAATTCGAGATAGACACAGGTTTGACTGTATTATAGAAAATTACGGAAACAGTTAATATTCCAATGTTAATTGAAGGGGTAAGTGGATAAAGGTGATATGTGTGACAATCTTAATTTTACTTACTTTTTACACGGATGAGAGTGTTAAGGTAATAATTTTTTTTGAAAACTTTTTCTAGAAATTAAAAATATTGTCACATATCGCCTTTATTCACTTGCCTCTTCAACAGTGTATAAGAGTTAACACAATTGAACACACTAATTTGAATTTGTGTAAGTCGGCGAAATTCAAATGTTACATATCACCTTTATCCACTTGCCACTTCAATTGACAAAAGCAATTATGAA
This sequence comes from Uloborus plumipes, assembly GCA_038373865.1. Lineage (NCBI taxonomy): Eukaryota > Metazoa > Arthropoda > Arachnida > Araneae > Uloboridae > Uloborus > Uloborus plumipes. The sequence goes on along the minus strand of JAXGGA010002113.1, from coordinate 88,150 downwards.
GGAAATATTCGTAACAGCAACAGGATTTTTTATGGCGTACTAGAGTAAATTAGCGTTTATTTGTTTGTACTATGTTTCAGTTAAAGTATACATTAACTTTGTTGAATTCTTAAACTTATATTTATTTGTAGGTAGAATCTGTTTGGAATCTTGTATATGTCCCAAATAGGTTAATTTTTCCAATTTTATCTGGATGATGTTATAAAATTTTGAATCTTTCATATACTTCAGTTGTTTTGTATTCATTTATTTTTTAACTGGCTGTCTATTATTGATGTTCCACTTTTTAAAAACAATTTTGCCCCTCCTTCCTTGTCAAAAATTGTCAACACTTTACCCTGCTCTTCTTTTTCCCCTGTCACATGACACGATTGCACAAATATACTGCTGCGGAAAAAATATTTCATCCAAAAAGTGCGATGTTACACTTCAGGTTTCTAAGTCCCGCCTCCTTGTTATAAATTCTCACATGTTCTTGATCCCCCCTCCCCTCTATTTCCTCAAAGCGTGATGCCCTTTTTAAATGAGCTCTGATGAATAAATTTATGTGATAAAAAGACATTTTAGGGTTCAATGGCTCACTACTACATTTTGATTGCTGAGTCATTAAGGTTCTGCTTGTAGTAACACTCAAGGTACAGATGTACCTTGAGTGTTACATAAGATAGTTATAATCGAAACTAAAGGATTTGTGTATAACTGTGTCTTATCTACATAATCTAGGCTTAATCTATTTTATATAATCTAGACTTATCTCAAGATTGAACTATTTGCAAACAATCAAACTTACAATTTACTCTTACCAACTATCCAAATCTATCTAGATTAGAAAATCCTATTCACATTTTGTAAAATATTCAGCAGGTTTGATCAAGTTCATAGATCGTATTATAGAAAAGAGTATAAGAACTATCTCTCAAAATGATGAATTAGCTTTAACAATACTGGAAATATGCAGAATGATATTACGAAATCTGTGCGATTTCCATAAGTTTGAGGTATCAATCAGTCTCGGCTTTTGAAAAGACGAGATAAATGAATTCATACTTCAAAAGCAAGTAATGGCGATATGGAGATCTTCAACGTGAATTGACAGCATTCAGTTCCTCAAGTAAACTACGTATAATGGAACTCGATTTGATATGGTTGTTAAGAAAGCAGTAACAAAATTTAAATCATAACACAGGGTGATATGGAAATATATTTTGACGAGGAGCGGCAATTAATGGGAAATAATGGATAAGAACTGCTGCAAGCTGAAATATATCGTAAGCAGCTTTAAAAATTAATCGCACATAATTTTAAATTTTATCATGCGGAGTACTTAAAATTAGGACTATCAGTTTTAGTATTATTTATTATTTTACATTAAATGTGTACATGGGGGGGGGTATACACGTCCTGTGGGCCGTATGGCTCTCAATAAGTTGGTCCATGTGACCCAGGTTTGAGAAATGACATGATTGAGAGGTTTTTTTTGCCAAACATAACCAGCCTATAGCCACGGGAATAATTCAAACATGTTTAAACTTCATCTGCTCCCGAAATTCAATTTAAATTGAGGAGAGGCCTTTCTAGAAACAAAAACTAAGATTAAATCTAAAATTAAAAAAAAAAAGCAAGAAAGAAAAATAAAGACCCAGTCTTTTTCTGTGAGTTGCAACTAGTCTATAGCCACTGGAAAAATTGAAACATGTCAAAACTTTATCTGCACTCAAGTTTAAACTTAAATTGAGGTGAGGCCCCTCTGGTAAGAAATATGTGGAGTACCACTAGAGTGCACATACTTCCATTTGAAGCCGCCGTAATGGATTTCCCATTTACCACACAGCATTTTCCTAGAAGTGGGATATTCTACTTTTTGAAATCGAAAAAAATAAATTGCGACGGTTTAGTACTGTCAAAATAACATAGGCGTTATATTCTTTTAAGCAATACTTCAATAAGCGTATTCGACTGTATTTAATTTCAAATTTAAGGATGTGCATTGTTTCTCATCATCAATAATATACGTACTATTTTAATATACGTTATTTTACGCTTGAATAATGTAAGTATGATTTAATATGGACATTAAATCACCACTTCTAAATTTTTCCAAAATGAAACGCGTATTAAAATTGCATTGATCATTTATCAAGAAGGCAGCTACGATAGAAAATAAAAATATTAAGCTTAAAATTAAATGCATCATTGATAGATTGCACAACATTGTCCAAAAGAAAAATCATTTCATTTGTTTTTTTAAGCCCTAAAATAATTTTCCTAAGCGCTCGAAATCATTTCAAAAGCTTTTAAATAATCGCTTAAATATGCTAACGAAGACACACAAAGCTACTTTTAAGAACTGATGTTCCAAATCCCTCAACCTTTTTAGATTTATTTTTTCTCACCTTATTCTACTGATGATAAAAGAAGAGGGGGAAAAAAAAGAGCAAAGCCATTACCCTTTCTTTGCACGGGTCTACGGTCACTGAATAAAACAAAAGGTTCCCGGTACACAACACTTGTAGAGACACTGAAGGGTAGTCAAGGAAATTGGATGGCCTCATTGAAGGGCAGAATATCTTGCAAATGTTACGCTTCCCGAAATGATGGGAGGAAGGAAATCTGGAGACGACAGATATTTTTCGCTCGTCGGAGAAGATAAAGTTTCTTCTTTAGGGATGTTGGAAGACACAAACTGGTAGTTTTTGTAGTTTATGAATGCATATTTTTCGTTTCAATTATTTTCGTATTTTTATCCGCTGCAATCCTTAATTCAAAGAAAGCGGTTCAATATAATCCTTTTTGGAATTTAAAAACAAAGTTTAACTCAAAAATATTTGTAAAGATGATCATCTTTCCTTTGCGGCTGTTCCTTTTTTCATTCCCCTCCAACTTTTGTCAAAGTGTCAGATTTCACGTAGGCCCCCATTGTCACATGACACACTATTTTTCATTAACATATTTTTATAAAAAAAAACCGCTTGGTGTTATACTTCTTATTATTCTCTTTATACTCCTTGTCCCAAACTGTCACAATTTAACTAATCCTTCCCGATCCTGACATCACTTATGGACGTCGCCTAAAAATTATTCTAAAAATTTCCATGGCAGCTTCAAAGTGAGACTTCATTCCAAACTGGAATTTCAGAAGGCATCGGTAATACAAATTTTCGGCATATTTTAATTTTCTTTTCTTTTACAGGGAGGCAACCCCAAGAAATAGAAGCATATCGGTCCTTAAGATGGAAGAGGGGAGGCCTGACGAAAACAGGCAGTGATTGAATATATGTCGTAGTAGATTTTGCCAATTGTCATGTTTATGCCTTAGTGCATATATGCTATAGTGTAACAGTATATTTACCAATTAGGACCCCCAGGGCCCTACTCCGAAACTTCCTGGAACTTCCAGTGACGTCTATTACTCCCTCACGACAAGCCAGAACAGCCAAACAAGTAGTCGCTTGTCAAATTTTGTGCTACTCTGAAAGCCCTAATGTGCCCAAGCGAGAATTTTCTCTCCTTCTACCGCGTATCAAGAAGGAAAACGATTGACCAATTAAATGACAGTATATCTCACTCGCGTTACATCAACATTCGCGCGTGCATTTTGCTTTAACTTTCTGGTTTAGCTTAGCCTCCGAAATAGATGGCAAAAAGATTCGAGAGCCAAATATTAAAAGCATTCGGGCAGATTTAAATGTCGTGTTTCAGGAATTTAAAAATATTAGAATTTTAAATCGCAATTAGTACTTATTTTCAACACATACGAGCATATAAGCGTAAGCGAAGTAAAGTGTCGAAAAACATTATACGAATTCATCTCAATGTATCAAATGCTTCGACTAAACATGAAAAAAATTATAAATATTTAAAAAAAATAATACTACTATTTAAAAATATTTGTTAAATTAAATCATTTAACTTCCTGACTTTGTTTTCAGCGATTTTCTGACTTTATCACAATAATAGGTTAAAATTTATGCTTTAAGTAAAAATCCCCTTTTTGCTTTACTCATTTTTGCTTTCGCAATAATAGTTGTATTTTCAGTCTTTAAATGCTAAGTAAAGATAAATCGCATGTCTGAGCAGGGCAAAATTATGGCATAAGTATTTGGGGCACAGGCCCAGGGCACCAACGTTTTTCCCCCGCCCCCCCCCCAAACGTTGGCTTAAATCCAGCTAAAGTTTTTAAAATGGAGAAATTTCATATCGCACTATGACAAGATAAAAAATAAATTTAGAAATACTCTTTCGAAAACTTGAAATCCAAAATATTTTACTACTTCATTATATTGTTTTTATTTGGGGGGGGGGGGGGTCAGCACATAAAGCTCGTGCTCAATGTCCTACAAAGTCGTGCCCTGTGTCTAGGTATCACTTTTTAAAACGTGTATTTAAAACATTTGTTGTTTGAGAGGGGTAAAAATTACTGCATGTGCTGCTCTTTTTGCAATGATTTTGATACTCAATTTTGCTTTTCGCGATAGTTTGGCTTTTTCGCAATAAAATATTAAGTACACGTCCCTATTATTAGGGCAATGCATAAGAGAAAAATGGAGACCCTAAATCACATATCTGCGGATCTTTTTTTCCAAAATGCATTTAAAACACTTTATGTTTGAGAATTGAAAGAAATAAGTTCATGTTTTATGCTTTTGCTATCATTTTAAGACTTGAAAAGAGATGATTCAATTATTCTGTGAGGAAAATTAAACTTAAATACGATACTATAAAAACGAAATGCCCCCCTCCCCTGATAGAAAATAGAATTTGAGTAAAGAGCTCATTTTATTAAAGGAAATGTACCCCCCCCCCTTGGGTTAGATCGCCACCCTGGTTAAGTAGATATATAAATTCAAGTTTTGGGCATACCTTAAAGTAATTTCAATTTGCAAAATTTTGGCCAATTAATCAGTAAAATAAGATGATTATAGATAATCGGCAAAGTTGCAGAGTTCCAATTACTGCCGATAAATGGATGCCTCTCCCAAATTCAAACTTAAAAAAAAAGAAAAAATCTTAACTCTCAATGTAAAAAAAACATACTAAACCACATTTTCAGAACTTATAAACATTATGGCACACTCCGCGTTGAGAAAAAATGGAATAAACAAACAGCTTCTCACTGCCGAGGACAACATCTTCTTACCCTGTCGTAAACTTCTCGGCGCGATTCTAGATACCTTAAATTAGAAGTGGCTTTGAGATTAGCGACTATTCGTGTCTCACGAGACGTGACGTCACGGGGCACAAAAAACCCGTATTCTCGGTATCGACTGTATAGAACGATACAATGAGAGTAGGGCCCCTGGTGGCCTGATCAGTAAGGCATTGAACTCATGACCGGAGAGTCCCAAATTGATAATTCCAAACTGAGAACTTTCCCAGCTCTTTCAGTTCAAGAATAAATGACCACCTATCCAGTGCCACGTATAATAAACGCTGTATGGTAATCATGAGGCAGAACGCTAACAACTAAGCAGTTGCGTGGAGAAAGGAAGAGAAAAGTAACAAAATGAACCTTAGACAGACTAGTCACAAATAAAGTGACATGAATATTTTGTATATTTAAAATGAGAGCTGTATAACATGCTAAAAACATGAGTTTGAGGGAACAATGCTATGATTCACAAAGACAGTCACACGCATAAATATCGAAAATGTATCAAATGGTGTTGAAGTACATCAACAGCATTTACATACATCGAAGTTTTGTAAACAAATGTAATAAATTATAAGTTACCGTAAAATGGGGTGTATAGGAACAGCGGGGTCAATCGGAACAAAACTTCCAGACCATACAAAGAAATTCTTCATAAATATACTATTGGGTATTTTTCGCCATTAATTTTTTTTAGAAAAGTAAGATCATAGGAAGTAGGAAAAAATTACTTTTGTCAATCTGGCAACGCTACTGGCTTCTAAGGAGGGCTGTACGTGGAATGCTAGAAAACATCACATTTTCATAGACTGCAAAACTTCATATGCAGGAACAAACCTTCTTATATTTTAAACCTAAGAGTGGTATGTTTCAATTATACATGTATCTGAACAACAGAATACCACATTAGAATTTACATTTTTTATAAATTGTGTCCTAAAAATGAAGAATTCTGAAAAATGCCATAGGAAAAAAAATTGCGGGGTGAATCGGAACACTTTGTTCTGTTGTTCCAATTCAAACTTATTTGAAGGAAACTGTTTGAAAAATCAAGATTCTAACCCCAATTCCTCTAATCAAGAAAATGACAAGGATTTATTGCTGTTTTTCCCTTCTCGTGAGCAACTAGATCTTAGAATGACAAAAAGATTCAAATTTCATAAGATTTTTTCTCCGGGAGACTTCTTTTTATTTAAAATACGAGGGGGAAAGTCATATAGACATTATATAACAAAAGGTATAACAAAGGGTGTGGTTACCTTGGCTTTTGATAGCAATAAATGCGTGATGTTGTCTACATAGATTTTCAAAAAGCTTTCGATAAGGTACCGCATGTAGCACTACTCAGTAAATTAGCTGATACAGGGGTAGGAGGTAAAATTCTAGTTTGGGTTAGGAATTGGCTGACAGGAAGGAAACAAAGAGTAGTTGTTAGGGGTAACTATTCTAAATGGAGTGAGGTTTTAAGTGGGGTCCCCCAAGGATCAGTATTAGGTCCCCTTTTGTTTATTATTTTTATGAATGACATCCATGAAAATGTTTCTGGAAACATGAATTGTTTTGCCGATGATGTCAAACTTATGGGGGTTGTAGAAAATGACGAACAAATAAATCAGCTGCAACAGGATTTGGATCATATTACTAAATGGGCAGACAAATGGGGTATGGCAGTTAATGTTGGGAAATGTCAAGTGTTGCATTTCGGTCATGGAAATAAGCATACAAGCTATTATTTACAGGGTTCAGTCATTAGTAGGGCAGATAATGTTATGGACCTAGGTGTCTTAATAAATCAGGACTTCAAGTTTAGTGAACAGTGCAGCATAGCTAGTAACAAAGCCAATAGGATGCTTGGGTTTATTAATAGATCTATTTCAAACAAATCTAAGAAGGTTCTTCTGCCTCTATATAGAAGTTTGGTAAGACCTCATTTGGAGTATGCTGTTCAGTTTTGGTCTCCTTATCTGAAGAAAGACATTAATTTATTGGAAAGGGTACAAAGAAGGGCTACAAGGTTAGTAAATGGGTTTTCTAATTTAGACTATGATTCCAGACTTAGAATGCTTAATATGTATAGTCTTGAGCGAAGGAGAGCCAGAGGGGACATGATTCAGTTGTTTAAATTTATTAAAATGAATGATGTTACGGGGTTAGATTTTCGCACGGAAAGCAGGACAAGGGGTCATTGTTTTAAGCTGTTTAAATCTCAGGCTAATCTTGAAATTCGAAAAATTACTATTTTAGCAGGGTAGTGGGAACTTGGAACAGCTTACCGGAAGAGGCGGTAAAGAGCAATGGAGTAGATGGCTTTAAGAGGGCCATTGATCTTCATTGGGGTCTTTAATTTGACTAGGATCAGCCAAGTTGGGCCCAGAGCCTGTTGCTGGTCGCCACATTTGTATTTGTATTTGTATTTGTATTTGTAAGCACACAGACAGTGATGAATAAGCGAAAAAATCTTTCAGGACAATCCCCGAAACCCAGAGATTTTAAGAAACTAAAGAAAAGGTAGAGATCATCCCAGAAGATGCTATGAAAAAACTTAAGCCAAGTTACAATTGCTAGTTTTAAGGACAAGTACATATTTGTGGACGACATGAGTGACTTCCATTCGTGTTAAATCTTTGTATTTTAATTCAAAAGCATTTCTTAAAATTACTTTTCATTTTTCATAAGTTCAAAATTATTTTGAATTTTGACAAATTATAAACGTTTACTGGTATTGAAATTATACTTTTATTTGACAGTAATTATCTGTTCTTGTTCTCCCCCATCAATATTACTCATGTTTGTGAGACCTATTACAGGTTTCATGAAAAAAAATAAAAATTTTAACATGTGTTCCGATTGACCCCTATCAGCGGGGTGATTCGGAACACCCATAATTTCCTATATATTCTAATAATAACTGTTCAAAATGTTTTGTGTTTGCTTGGAATATCAAAAGTAAAGCAAGACCGAAGTTTTTACCCAGAAAATCAAATTGAAAAAAAATCTTTTAACTGCTTTTTTTACAATCAAAGCTGAAAAGTGTTCCGATTCACCCCATTTTACGGTACCAGTAGATATGCCCGGTGTCGCGTGGGCTAAAATGCAACATGTAAAATCCAAGAAGGTATTTTTGTGACAACGTGGTTAGTTAACTTAGCTTGAAGGACAACGTAAAATCAAACTTAAATGTGTTATTTATCTGTGATGATTTTCTAAAGAACTGCGTTTACACTTCTGAAAAATTAAAAACAGAAGTATTATATATATTCCAAGGTGAATACTCACGAAAGAAACATTTATTAACTACTTGAATTGAGAGAAGCCTCAGTTCAAATTCCACGAGATGCAAAGACGATATCAAACGCAAAATTAGCTATTGAGAAGAAGTTGAGATGAAGCACTAAATAATGAATTTGAATGGAGGAAAGCCTTTAAAAATTAAATTTTATGTGGAAACCTAAACTAAAATTGGAATGAAAAAAGAACTACCTGTCAGATTTTTTTTTTCTAATTGGTCTCTTGATGTGCTCAGTGATGACACAAACTGTGAAATTTTTAGCGAAATCCGACGGGTAGTTTTTGAGACTATAAAGGACATGCATAGGTACATACATACATACATAGGTACATACCATCATTTTTATACATATAGATACCTGAATCGTGGCTGGCCACCTTGTCGAGTAGCCAGGTAAGTCTGGTTGTGAATGGGGAGGGTCCAGGTTTGAATCCCGGTATGAGCATGGATGTACTTTATATCTCCTATTTTTATCCCTTCCTTGTGTGTGTGTTCGTGTTGTGTTGTGAATGGTTTTTTTTTTTTTTTTTTTTGTCGTGTGCCAGCCAGGCTGGCAATTTGAGGTGCGCTGTTTCACTTTTCCAACTGTACCGTTATTTGGTGTGAAGTCCGACTTCCACAGTACACGCATGCCATAGGTACCCGTTTATAGGGTAGGCAACCTTTTACACAACAACACATTAAAAAATAATTTTGTTATTAAGGAAAGAAACATCGTCCCTTAAAAGTTACGATAGACCCCAGAGGGTACATACTTTTTTTACTAAAGTTTTTTTCTGCCTACGATATAATATTTAAAAAGACATTTTATAAGAAGAAATAACATCAGTAATTAACATAAACTGAGGAAGCTGGGAATAACTTTGAAAACTTAGCTTTTTTTCTTCAGATTGTGAACGATGTCATTTTTGATAAAGATCGTATTAAAACTGCTACAGAGCACACTTCATAATGGTTATGTGCTGCAATCTGTTAATAACAAATTGAAAAAATACCAAGGTATTCATTGAACACTATTATTTGGTTGAAATGTTTGTTTTGGGGAAATTCAGACCCTACTTTGGACCGTCCCTAAAAAGGGACGCTAGGCATTAATGGGTTAATCGTGATTTAACCACCGAAAGAGTGCCTCTTAAGTTTCCTGACGGGACTAGTTAAATTGTACGTGGAATAAGAATTTCTGAATAACATTTTGGGATGTTCACGTTTCTGACTATTTTTTCTAGAAAAGCTGCTTATATCAAGGGGCAAGCTGCATATAATCAAGGGGCAAAGCTGCATATAATCAAGGGGCAAGTGGATAAAGGTGATATGTGACATTTGAATTTCGCTGATTTATACAAATTCAAATTAGTGTGTATTCAATTGTGTTAACTCACAAACACAATTGAAGGTGCAAGTGAATATTCACTTAATTAACCTTATGCCCCTTCATTTAACATATAGAGCTAAAATCCTAATTAAAGTAATAAAAAATTCATCTGATAAGGGTGTGAAAGTTGTTCCTCTGAAGTTGTGGTAATGTTATTGGTTATAACTCTCCCTTTTATTTTTATGGCTTCTTTCAGACGAAAAAGGAGAAATGTCTCTGCATGAATCCGGAGTCGTTGAATAAAAGAAAAGGGTTCTGATATACAACGCTTGTAGGCCAGGAGAATATTCCGAGAAGCTATACGATTTCATTAAATCGGGGAATATCTCTTGCCGATGTTTGCCTTCTTGAAGTAATGCTGGATACTTCTAGATAAAACGAATTCTTTGGTCAAATGCTAAGAATAGCAGTAGTGCATTGGAATTAGTTACAAAACTTGAACTTATATTCACCGTAGTAACGTAAGAGCTTCAAGCTGTTGAATTTTTTTTTTTTACAATATTTTTTCCAAGAATGTTTTCTTCATTATTTTGAAGGGAAAAAATGTTTCATGTAGTAATTTATACCAACATTTAAAAATTCAAAATGTGTTTACTTTCAAGTTGAAAAAATGTGGTTTAAGCGTAAGATAATTCCTTTTAAAAATATAATTTTCTTTTCGAGCATTTAAAAATGAATAACACAATAACGTTGTTAGCTTACAAATATTGTATGTCCAATAGACTTTGAAATATTTCTCAAACCAATCTAGAAATCAGGAAAAAAGTACTTTAACAGGGTTTTATGGCATTTGGGCCAGTTTACCAGAAGCATGTGTTACTTGCAATAGGGTGAATAGCTTTAAAGGAAGTCTTTGATCTGCATTGGGGATTAATGAATTGGCTATGACCAACCTATCTGGTCCCGGAGCCTATTGCTGGAAAAAAACTTTTGTCTTTGTACGTGAATTAACTCACAGCAGACCATATTTCTTTTCTCTGCCATTTACCCTCTGAAATGTAGAAGGACAATGTTGTACCTAACTCATTTGAAGAAACTTGAAAGCAAGTTAGGAGCAATAGCATAGAAGTTGATGCAGAATAATATAAAAAATAGTGATGTTTAAACAGAAATCAGTCTTTTAAAATTAAAACATAAGCAATGCTGTTTTTTTTTTCTTACAGACGATTTCGTAGTACCTTCAGTTTCTTGAAACTAAGTTAGTCCACATTCATTAATGTCATGCTATATCGACAACCAGGGGTGCCCCCCCCCCCAAGCTCAATGGCGCAAATTCCCCCCAAAATTTTTCACAAGCCTATTGTGCTTTTTATTTTTATCCCTTTTTTTATTCCTTTTTTAAAATATCATTTATTTATTTTAAAATATTTTTTTTATTTATTTAAATATTATTTATTTATTTTTTAAATATTATTTATATTTTTTTAAAAATATTTTTATTATTTTTAAAAATATTTTTATTATTTTTAAAAATATTTTTATTATTTTTAAAAAAATATAACTATTATTTTTTATATATATTATTAATTTTTTTAAAGTACTAATTATGCCCCACAATAGAATCGCTTTTTTTCCCTTCCAGACATTCCAAGTACACGCGCACTCCAAAAATAATAATAATAATAATAATAATCCTATACTATAATACGAGAGATGTTTGTAAAGTCGAAAATCGCTCCAGAATTAATAAACTCCGGTAAACTTGGGGGTCTGGGGTTTTTGGCCACGGGGAATCGATTGGCGTCGGTTTTGAAGCGCTACGGTCGAACAGTTCGGAGTTACAGATAGGATTCATGAAAAGTTTGAGAAGATTTCTTACTACGCCATTTTCTTTATGATTACTCTTATTGTTATACTGTTTCATAGCAACCACGTTTAAACAATGGATTTCATATTTAATCACATCAGCGTAAATTTATGTTTTTATAGCAAAAATACCCGGCGTTGCTTGGGCCAGTGAAAATATTGAGAACCAATTTATAATCGCTTTTTTTTTCCTAAACTAAAAGAACTCAAAACGTACCGCTTTGACGATTTAAAATGTCGCTAAATTTGCGGTAATTGTTTTGGGATACCTAGGATACTTTTGCTCCCATCCCTACTTTATGAAAATATGCTTAAGTATTATTAAGTCAGTAATTTTTGTCAAAGAAAAATTGTCATTTAATGTTGAGAAAATATTGCTGACCATGAAATGACGCTAAAAGTTTTTGTCCTAAGTGATTTCGAAATTTGTAGGGAGCATTTGACAATTATTTGTGCGAAAAACACAAATTATTGGTAATTTTAGTTTTGGGGTTTGATTAATTTCGTATGCGGATTACTTTACGCTTTGACATAAGTTTTAAAAGTTTTTTTAATGACAACGTACGGGATTGGCCAAAAAAAAAAAAAAAAGCCTGAACTTTTCTTCAACTTTGGGAGTATTATCTCGATGATTAAGATTTTGGCGCAGTCTACAAATATCAGACAACAATCGTTTTATTTTAGTTATATCATGTAAAAAGTAAAGTATTATTACATAGTCTTTGGCGCCAAAACTGGCGTCAGTTGAAAAAATTACCAATATATAGTTATTATAATATTCTTGCAACAAATTCGGCAAGATACCTGTTCGATTGGATTCTAAGTGACTGATTGTAAGTACCCGCCCAGTCAGCGCAAAATTTTTTTTAAAAATACCGTAAAGTTGTATTTAAAGTGCCATTAAATTGGAAAATAATGAACCCAATCCATTTATTAGTTGCCAATCTCTTCAAGCGATTACATTACCGATACTCTAAAACATATACTGTCGGCCCCGCTCAAACGAATACTGTCGAATCCCAGAAATATTATTTGATTAAGCGGATAATTCGATTAAACGGAATCTTTAGTATTGCGACTATGGCATGGGAAATATCCAGTTCCAGGATATTTTATTCGTTTATTCGTTACCCGATTAAGCAGGACCGATAAATTTACGAAACTTGTGAAAATAATTGATACAGTGAATAATTTACTAATAAAGGAATACAATTTATTCTAAAGAAATAATATTTTCACGCAGCAATGTACATTAAGAAACACATTGCTTAAGGATAAATATTCTACTTATACAACTAAGACTATACAAAACGTTTTAAATACAAATCATGGTAAAAGCCTGGATATTCCCCATGAAGCTGGAAAAAAAACCTTCATGATTTGACTTGAGAAAAGCCTTGAACATTAAATACGGAAAGAAGAAATGATGCCCGCAATTATAGCTTTCGACAGGGAGTTGAGATGATACACTAAATACTGAATTAGTTTGGTCAATGCCTTTTGATTAATGAGAAATAATGTACCTTAAATTGGAATGAAAAAGGCGCTACCGATCGAACTTTTTTGAATATCGTTTTAAATTATAGCCTATGTGTTATTCTGATGTATAAGCTACATTGTGGTAAAAGTTTCATCAAAATCCATTCAGTAGTTTTTGCGTGAAAGAGGAACAAACATACATCCATCCATACATCCATCCATACATCCATCCATCCATCCATACAAACTTTCGCATATATAATAGTAGTCAGGGATCCCTGATAGAGATTTTTCTGTTTATTACTATCAAGCTAATTTTTCGTGAGTAGCTTCATTTTAATGAGACGCCCAACTTTTCCTCTTACAACAATTCTCGATTGTGGTAGCTAACAGGGGTAGCAGGGATCAAATGTGTCGATTCTATGAGTCTCAAAAACTTATCACTAACTGTGACTTTTTTAATTAAATCGTAAGATAATTATTAACATTGTTGAAAAACATATTTGTCCTACAAGGTGTATGGTTTGATCAAAGAGTCCCCCTCCCCCCAACATGTATCGATTACGAGGTCATCAAAAGTAATTACTAATAACCCAAATTTTTTTCTACTGCTTAGTTAATATGTATATAATTTAACAGTCACATTGTCCTACAAATTGTGTGGTACGTTATCCCAGTCCTACGATCAGAAATTGTTAGAACCACGAGACCACTTTTTTTATTACTAACTGTAGGACAAAAATATTACATTATAGGTTAGTGTATTCTCTATTCCGATAAACCATTGTCCTACAAGAAAACAGGTAGGTATCACGAGTCCGACACGAATTGTAAATTTCGCTTTCTCTTTGGAATAAGTGAAAGCATCTGTTTAAGTTTTACTAATTTTATTTTCCAGTTAAATTATTTGTGTATTGTCTTTGCATTCATAAAAAACAATTAATCTTCATCAGATTCTTCAGATAAATCATCATCTTCTTCACTATTCTCACTTTCATCTTCATCTTCTTCATTTTCGTCATTAGTGATATCTAACTCTGTATTAACATTTAAAAAATAAAGAAATTGCCCATTAATTAATTAATAAACGAATAAAAATAAAAATAGTATTAATAGGGTTCCTTGTGAGTCAGCAGATAGTTCTTCAAAGGATGGACTTTGGGGACCATCAAACCAATAGTATTCGTATTTGCCGTCAATTATCGTCCATCTATAATTTTCCGGCAACTTTTTTGTGGGGCACCGCATGTGTGCATTGCATCATACGTTACAGATAAACACAGTTTACTTAATTTGTTGCAGTAGTTCTTGCTTCGTAGGCGGAAAAGTCGGAAGATCATATCCTACGATTGTCTTTAAAAAAAATTCTTTTTTATTTTCCGCTTTATAGCCCTTTTCAAACAATTCGTATCTAGCTTTGTTGATGTAATTTTTCGTTTTTAATGAATATACTCTACATACGTATTCTTCAATTCTTCGAACTAACTCATTCGATGTTGTTAATGATTTTTGTTCACTTCGCAGGAGTTGAATAAAAGCCTCTTGAAAATTTTTATTTTTCTTTAAAATGCTGAAAGGTTTCCTTTTTCCTTTACGAAAGAGAGCAGGATTGTAGTCATTTTACGTAAAACTATGGCCGTCGAAATGTAGGATTTTTGCAAAACAAATTGCACAAAAAGAGCTCCATTATTATTTTGGAGCATTTAAAAAAAAAAAATCTTGACATTTGTTATTAGAAGACAAACACGCGGTGGAATGAAACTTTTTTTTGCACGTTTATGGTCGACATTTACGGAGAATATGCTCTGGGCATGCGTACTGGCAAGGCTCAGCTATAATGCCAAATTGTGCAAAGTAATTTTTTTTTTACTTGTATTAATTTAAAATTTGTGTTCAAATGAAGTACCACAATATCGTACCACGAAATTTGAAGGACAATGACTGTTAAATCAAATAAATATTAACTAAGCAAAAATTTAAAAATCAGGTAATTTTTAATGATTCTTGATGATCTAGTAATCAATACATGCTGGGAGGAAGGGACTCTTTGCTCAAACCATACATTTTGTAGGAAGAATATTTTTACCACTTATGTTAATAATTTCCTTAATGTTTAATAAAAAATCAAGAGTAAGTATTAAATTTTTGAGAACCATTAAATCGACATATTTTACCCCTGCTACCCCTGTTAGCTACCACAATCCAGAATTTCGTTAATGAAATTGTCATGTGTCTCATTGAAACGGCGCAATTTAAGAAGATTCATCTTGGTGCTGATTAGGTTTTCATCAGGTTACTACATTTTTTGAACGCAGGACCGGGATAACGTACCATGCAATTTGTAGGACAATCTGACTTTTAAATTATATACATATTAACTAATAAATAGGAAAAAACTCAGCCGGTTAGTAATCACTTTGATGACCTCCTAATCGATACATGTTGGGAGGAGGGGGACTCTTTGATTAAACCATACACTTTGTAGGACAAATATTTTTTAAAACTATGTTAATAATTATCTTACGATTTAATTAAAAAAGCCACAGTTAGTGATAAGTTTTTGAGATCCATAAAATCGACACATTTGATCCCTGCTACCCCTGTTAGCTACCACAATCGAGAATTGTTATAAGAGGAAAAGTTGGGCGTCTCATTAAAACGAAGCTATTCAAGAAGTTTCAGCTTGATAGTAATTACTTTTTTATTAGGCATCTGTACTACATTTTTAGATCGTAGGACCGGGATAATGTACCACACAATTCGTAGGACAATGTAACTGTTAAATTATATGCATATTAAGTAAGCAGTAGAAAAAAACTTGGGTTGTTAGTAATTACTTTTGATGACCTCGTAATCGATACATGTTGGGGGGAGGGGGACTCTTTGATCAAACCATACACCTTGTAGGACAAATATGTTTTTCGACAATGTTAATAATTATCTTACGATTTAGTTAAAAAAGTCACAGTTAGTGATAAGTTTTTGAGACTCATAGAATCGACACATTTGATCCCTGCTACCCCTGTTAGCTACCACAATCGAGAATTGTTGTAAGAGGAAAAGTTGGGCGTCTCATTAAAATGAAGCTCCTCACGAAAAATTAGCTTGATAGTAATAAACAGAAAAATCTCTATCAGGGATCCCTGACTATAGTAGTAAGATGGTATTTGGCAAATAATTTTTGGCAACATGTTAGAATTGTTATTGTTTTTGAAATTTAAAAGAGATCGATCAAAATAAAGTTAGAATTGGGTATGGACAGCGGTACAGCCGCTATATAGACAGGCCGACGCATCAAGCTTAAGTTTCACCACTTTGGATCCAACTTATTAACTTTCACTTTCATTTTTCATTGTTGAGGAATTGGGGTTACCAGAGCAAAGTTTCGGGACATTGCCAGGCTTTGTTCATTGACGTAAAAAGTTACCAAAAAGCGATAACTGGCCAGAAAAGATAATCCTTACACACGCGCTGGATCCTAAGTGGTAATCTTGATGCGTCGGCTCGTCTATATAGGGGCCTGAGACCGCGGTTATCCAATCGGTTAGTCGTCGGACTCGTAACCGGAGGGTCTCGGGTCGATCATTTAGCCGCCGATCAAAGACCCACCGTCTTCATTAATGGTTGCTGGGGAACGTTAAAAATGTTCGTGGTCACAAAATCCTCCAAGTGAAACGAAACCTCTGGGGTGTGCTGTTCCAAGGGTTTACTCGGCCCTTGGGCCTGGTTAAAAATGAACAGAGCGCTCTTCAGGGCCCCATCCCGGTTAAAAAGCGAGTTGTGGTATGTACGGGGGGGGGGGACCTGGAGTGTGAAGTGAAGTGAAAGTCAAAACCAACTGGAACTAAATGCGTACTGGAGGACAGAGACTCTGCATCCATTCTCATCAATCCTCTCGCGCCTTCGGCGCCAAATGAAATGAAATTAGATATGATTTTACGGTGAGCATGGATTAAATAGGGTTGTGTTTTTAAAAATAAATTACGGCTGTTTTGAATGCGTAATTGCAACCTAAGGCTCAAAAATGCTTTTCAAGTTTATCTAAATAAGTACTTCGCACTTTAGAAAAAACACGAGTTTACAAACCTCTTTTTTTTTAACCGAGCGAGCTCGGTCCCCTGGTACACGTTATGGGTAATGCGAGGAATGGTTGCCAAGTCGAAAATCGCCCCAGAATTAATTAACTCCGGTAAACTTGGGGGTCTGGGTTTTTGGCTACGAGGAATCACGAGGTTTGGTTTTTCTAAATAAATTTGTCCAAAATATTGAACTTCAACACACTTCAATCTTTACACTGCTCACTTTGTACCATTTCTTTAATTGTATAGTTTTTTTTATTATCAATTACATTTTATTTCCTGTGACTTTTCAAACTCTAACTTTGTTTAGAATAGTTCCCCTTCCAAACTCTAACTTTGTTTAGAATAGTTTACAATGGTGCACTTTAACCGGTTATCTTTTCACCAATGGTTTCACAAATTTTCTTATGGCATGTATTGTTTTGATAAATTACAATTGAAAATTTAAATCTTCGAGTTAGCTTCGATACCTGTTTTCCTCGAGCGGAGCTCGGTCACCCGCTGGTAATAATAAATGAATAAATAAAAAATAATAATAATGTAAAAGTAATTTAAATTAAATAAATAAATTAATGAATAATTTACATAAAAACCAGTAAATAGTTTAATTTAAAAAATAACTTAAAAAATAATTCAAATAAATAAATAAATAAGTTTTAAAAAATCCCCCCCAAAAATTTTTATGGCGCAACTTGCGCCATAATCCCCCCTTGTGGGCACCCCTGTCGACAACTTACAAATTACATAAAAAGCAAAACTGAGACGAAACGTGTTCTTAATAGGACACATTAATGAAGTGATGAACACAGCTTGTAGCTAACCCTCTCAAATGCGATGTCCCGTATACCGGACAGGAATGTCCAGTATACCTGATACTGAGAGAGACTTGAACGTCTGCTAATAATTTAATAATTGGTTAAATTAGTTGACAGTTTTTGTAGTTGACTCTACATTTTGCTTTTTATTATCTGTAAAAGAATATTTCGTTTTGGGATTGATAACACTACCAAATAGAAATTGAAAGATTGAGATTGGCACATTTTTCCAACCATTAGATTTTCGTCGAAAAGACGAATTTTTTTTCCGGATTTTTTAAAAATATGTACAAACTTTTATTTATAATTTCAAGTGAGTATATTATGTTTTATTATTGGAGAATATTTTACAATGAATTTCTTTTGAGGTTTTATCAAACTTTTATCTAACATATTTATTTCAAAATGTATGCCCGGAATATTGGACATTATAAATCTTTTTATTTTCTCTCACCAACTTAAAATTTTGTTTATAAGATATTTTTTGTTCTAGTAATATGCTTATGAAATAAAGACATTTTCTGAAAACATTTGATAATTCCATTTGAAAGATTGATAAAACGGATGTGGTGATGTCCTAGCTTCGAATTATTTTTATTTTCTTCTCTGGTAAATTTGCAGCGAAATGATATTTCGTGTACATTGAGAAAGACATTTTCTGTATAATATTTGATAATTCCATTTGAAAGATTGATAAAAAGGATGTGGTGATGTCCTAGCTTCGAATTAGTTTTATTTTCATACCTGGTAAATTGCAGCGAAACGATATTTCGTGTACATTGAGAAATGCCTCTTTTCTCTTTAAAATGAATTAGAAATTGGTACCAAAACACATTATTCTCTTGGTCAGATTCCCAAAATGGCAGAACTTGCAAATGGGACGATAAAAGATGCGTTAAGCTCCTAATGTTGCACGAGACAGATTTCAAAATTCGGTTCTGTATTTCTTTAAAATTAGATTCAAAACCAGCAATACACATAACTTATACTTGAATATAATCATAATTAAAAATAGTTTTAAAAAACTAAAAAATAAGCTTTTAGAGTTAATCAAACTACCTTAAGTTGTTAGGATAGTAATAAGTATAATATACTTAATACTATCATTAATACTTAAGGTTAAATTATATTTCATGATACTCTGACTTCCCTCTGATTTTCAAAACAATTGAATATCCGCTAAGTTTACATGCGCTTATAATACATCAACATGTACTATAGTTTATCGTTTAGTATTAACAATAGCATTAAATATATTACTTTTATATTTGTAAAGAACGTGAATTTAACCTTTTATTTAGATTTACATACATACATACAAACAAAAAACCCACACGTGAAACTAATAAATACGTATTTACTTGCACAAATATTAACCATGATCTATTCCTTTCAAATGAATTTATGAACTTAAATTTTAAAATAAAGCCAGTTTTTGAAATTTGAAGAAACAAGTTAAAAAAAAAGGGGGCTTTCATTTTTCATAAACTTTACAAGCGAATGGGAAAAAAAACTTACCTTCATAAAAGAGTTTCTCGGAACTTTATGGATTAAGAGCATGTGAGGTTAAGAATGTAATGAAAAGGTTTTCGCTTTCATTCCTAGAATTACGTTTCCTAGAATTAAAAAAAAAATTTTTAACATGCGTCCATAGTTGTAAAAGACAAAGTTCTTTATTTAAAGTATTGGACATTAAATGCAATTTAAATCAACCACACGTTTTTCCAATTATTGTGAAAAAACATCTTTCTCCAAAAAAATAATAAGAGACATTAAATGGAATCCCATTAGGTATTGTCTGATTCAGAATTATATTTTCCCCATTAAGAAAGAAACTGAAAAAAAAAAAAAACAGAAAAACAGAAAAACTAAACTAAATAAGAAACAGAATAAAGATAAAATTGTTCTTAGAATTCAGAAATATTCAAGTTATACATTTTATTCAATGTTAAATCAACAAATCATAAGGAAAAAGGTAGTTCAAGCGAAACTTTGCTGAAAAACACGCAAAAAATAAGGGCAAAAAAAAATTAATACACAAAGTTCTACTTTTCAGTACTCATGTTAAATACAATCTTAGAAAACAAATGTAAACGGTAAAAAATACAACATGTTTTGTAGAATTGAAGCTCGCTTATTAGAATACTTTTTGGTGGCAAAAGAGCTATCACATTAAGCGAGCTCGACTGTGATTGAAGAAGAAAAAAGAGAAAACGAAAAAAAAAAAAAAAAAAACAGGTGCAAAGGAAAAAAAAAATCTTTTGTAACCCCAACACACATTAGAAACACAGAAAACATCATATTGATACTATCCTCAAGCTTTTTGTTATCAATTATATCGTTCAATGTCTTTTTCTTACCTTTCAGCCACTTATTACTCCATTAACACAAAAGCCATTTTACATATGTTAATGATTTCAAATGGAGCAAAAAATGATTTTTTTTAAATACGCAATACTAGAAATAAAACCATTTACTGTCAGAAAAATATTCAAATCGATCATATTTTTACTTATCACTTCTAATAGGCTTTGTACTTTTATCTAAAATAATGTTTTCCCCCTTTTAGTTCCTTAATTTTTCTTGTACGTTTTTCTAAACTGTCCCTACTTATTAACAACGCGCATAATCATAAAAGATGAATCACCAACGGGAAAAAAAAACGTATGTGAAAAAAAAAAAAATCCTCAGGATCACGCCACGTTTTTCTAGGAAGAAATGCATAGGAGGAAACTATAGACGTGAAAAATGAATCCAAAAGACGCCAGGGAGCAATTCGGCTACAAACACACATATACACGTCCGACCTTTGATAAATAGCCTGAGAAAGCGTTTATCAACGGAAGCCGAATCGCCATCCTTATAATGTCCTTGTCGCGCAAAAGAAGTATCATAGAGAAGTGAAGACGAAACTTTTCAAGAGCCCTGTAACGTTAGCTGTTATATACCCCTTATAATGTAGCAGGGAACGTCGTAGTTCACCACTCATTGACCCGGATGTCTGGATTACACTAAAAAATGAATGCTGTTTTTACAGAATAATACAGCTAATTTTATAGTAATAAACAGTAAAAATTGCTAATTTTACAATAATAATCAGTAAAATTGCCAACTTTACAGTACTAAACTGTAAAATTGCCAATTTTACAGTAATAAACTGTAAATTCCTAATTTTAAAGTTTATTACCGTTCATTTTCCAGTTTTAAACTAAAACCCCAGCTGCCAGTATTAAACCGTTGTTTTTATAGTATAATATAGCTAAATTTTACGACAATAAACTGTAAAATTGCTAGTTTTACAGTTTATTACTGTGCATTTTACAGTTTTAAATTGGAACCACAGCTGCCAGAATTACACTGTAAAAATAACTGTTCATTTTCTGCCGTGTACACGAATCAAATTTGGTAGACTTTTTACAAAAAATTATGTGAGGGTAAATGAAATCGAACTTCATTAAAATTCAAGCCCAGTTAAAACGAATTGCTGATAATACCTATTAATTGTTCGTCGGATAAGACGAGCTAAAATTAGAACGAGCTTATTTTAAAGGTTCCTTAGAGTTTTTTTAATGAGGTTTCACTAAAATTTGTAAGTATGATAATATCTACAACTATAGAAAATATTAGTTTTTTTTTTATTTTGATCAGTGTCTTATGCACAATTCTATTAGCTACAAGACATTTTTCTTTTTGTTTTTTCAAGAAAACTTCATTTAAGGAGTTTTTTTTCATAGAAATATAACCTGGACTATTCGGGAGTATTTTTGATTCTAATGACGGCCTTTTATTACATCTACTTCGGGTATACGACGTCCTACTGTATATGTAAGTTTGAAATATGTTTCGTTAAAGAATCTAATTATATACAGTCTAGTAGGAATTCTTTAAACATCAGCATTTACAAGAAACTTGATAGTTTTTACATATCTAAAAAGTAACATTAACAGTTCTTAAAATAGCTCAAATTCTTTAAACACTTAATGCTAAAAAGTAAAACTGAAACAAATAACATTTATCTGGGGGCAATTTTGCAAGAAAAAAGAAGCATGATAAAAACTAAAAGTAAAGTCATCAACGATTAAAACGGCATTCATTTGGTGATAATTTTATTTTTATTTTTTGTATTGCAGCTCTCATAAGTTTCACGTTTGAGCTTGACAATACTCAAACGTGGCTTTTTGGAGTGATAGGAAAAGGCGATTGGCTTTAAAATGAGTTTGGTTACTTTTGTAGCAGTTTTGAGAAAGTATTCTAACTGAAATCTGCGCCAATAACCAGTTAACTTTTCAAAGAAGTCTTGGAAAAAATAAACACTATCATGATAAAATTAAACTTATCTAACTGACACTATAACACAATTGTAGTTATTTATCTATATATATATATGGGCGATTCTACAAATACGGGAATATTTCATGTCATTCTAACATGTAGATTTCAAAAAAATAATTTAAATTAAAAATCCGAAAAAAAACCAGCAAAGAACTTTATAAGTTGCATAATTAAAATAGAATATTAGCAGAGCTTAAATGTTTGTATTTTATTGCGTATTGGATTTTTATTTTTTTGAAGGCATATGTGAATGATAGAAAGGACACGTGGATGACACAATGGGTATGCGAATAACACAAACACAATAGATATATCAATGAAATTTTTTAACGTGTAAACTGTTAGACATAGTTTTTAAATATTGTACTGTGATAGTTTGGCTTTTGATTCACCCATGTGTCTCATATTGGGCATGTGAATGACACTAAAAAAAGGGCCATGTGGATGACAAAACACAAGTAATGTGTTCTCAAAAAGTCATTTCTGAATATTTTTCGGTCTAACTTCGAATAAGAACCAACAAATGTAAGCTTTAGGACTATTCATTATCAAAATTTCTTTACATGTACATTTTACTTGCATTCTGTAGGCCATGTTAATGACAAAGATGAAAAACACTTGCTTTGAAAGTTGAGTTTAGCTGGCTTTTTAGCAAAAAGTAATTGCAGAACAGCAAAATTAATCTTCAGGCAGGAATAACAAAGTTCCATGCTTTATTTTAAGATGTGTTGAAAGATTTTGAAATAAAACATTTCAGAGAAAAATATCTATACTTTTCAGACATGTGGATGACTGGTAATCGCTGTGACAAAGTTTAGATTAACTTTTAGAGACATTATTTTCACATTACTTCGCTTTTTTTGTGATTTGCATCTTGCACACATTCACATTTATAAATAAGAAACTCTTGAGAAAAAAAAATCACTTATTCTTTTTAAATTTATGTTCCATTGATTGTGAAAATTGCCCCTATGGGACAGGGCATGTAGATGACATTTAATGTAATATTTTATTTTTAAATGAATAATAATAAATTTTTGACTTTGTTGATAATCAGAATTATAGAACAAAAGAAGCATAAAAATATTCCCAAAATAGTTTTTATTAAATTAAAAACAAAAAGAGCAATTAGTATGGAACACAAATTTGCCCATTTTTGTAGAATCACCAATATATATATATATATATATATATATATATAAATGGATGCGTGTATATATGTTTGTTCCCTATACAAATCCACAGTTTTCGTCGGATTTTCATCAAACTTCCTCAATGCACTAAAATTTACATAAGCGGGGTTTTGACATTTAAAAAAAAATCCAAAAAGCTCAAAATTCAAATTTTTTGTCTCAAAATGCCCATTTTATTTCAATTTTGAACAGAGAAATAGATATTAGAATTTAAGCATACAAATGGATAAAATTTCACACATTTAATATGAGTATTTTCTAGCAAAGATCACGATTAACAGTGAATTATCGATTTAAAGCTCACCTATTTCATTGTTGTATAAAACTACCCTCTTAGATTCTATGTGTTGCATTTTAACCCGCGTGAAGCCGGGCATATCCACTAATTTATTTATGAAATTTCAGTACTCACGTAAATTTTTTTACTACTAAATTTTTTTCAAGATTATTTCCGTTTAAACAGATCAAGCAATTGGTCCAGAAATTATCTCCTATTTCACTGTTAGATTATTATTTTTGTAACAAATATACTTTTAAAAGTCTTCAATTAATTTATCTATTAAAACGCTTTTTTTAAGAAAACAATTACCTTTCTAAGCGAGTTTTTTTTTTTTTGCAAAAACTGCTTTCTTATATTTGCTAGATTTTCCTTCTATAAAGACTTTAATAGGCTTATAAGTTGTTAACGCATCACTCGTTCTGTTAAGGCAACCAACAGTTGTTCATATATGATAAAATGCTTAAAGTATGCTTCACTGTCTTTCAGCTGTATATTAATATTCTAATAATGTTTTTTTTATTCCTTGTTTCAATTTAAGAAAAAAAAACAACATATTGGATTAAAAAGTTATTAAAAACAAGGTACATTCACCGATAAGTTAAGAAGGTATGATAACATCCATACTTATGGTCCCTGCCCTATTTTTTAACGCTGTAGCATCACAAGGAATTTATTTTAAATTAGCTTTTTTATTTAAAAAATCTTTGAAATTTCTTTGCGTAAAGATACTCCACTTTAGCTGTCCATTTATGTTTTCATGCATTAATATTGTGAGCAATGTAAAATCGAACTTATAATAAATTATTTTTGCAGGAAGAAATGTGCATCAAGCTTGTTGTTAGAGTGACGTTTTGGTTAGGCGTTGGCTTATTACACTTTAACGTTCAAACTTAACTCCAGTGGGCGTATTTTTAATATGAGAAAATCGCCGCGTCCATGTCCTATGATTTTGCGGCATGTAAAATATTCCTTAAGTATTCGAGGTATAAATGACATATAGGACATATCGCTGTTTGAAATGAACAGTGGCATATCTGAAAAAAATCGATTTTTTTTTAATTACATCAAAAAATTCATTTTTTTCTCTTTCTTGTGGTAATATCGGCATATTTCTAGTTTCAAAATATCACGCAGCAATCGCTGTGTCGTTGTGCATAGTTGGTATTTTGGCGCGCTTCTCCTGGTAAACAACGACACAGTAGTCATTGTGTCAGTTCTGAAGAAGTGCTTAGAGGAGGAACATCTATGTTTCTGTAAGTTGATTCTGTAAGTTGATTCCATAATACCATTTTACTTCAAAATACCGTTTTGCTGCAAAAACTTTGAAACGCTCTACTGAAAAGTAGTGTTTTGCAAATATGCCACTGTTCGTTTCAAGCAGCGATATGATAATAAATGACATATATTATAAAACATAATTAAATTAATGGTTGAAATATTCCTTTAACGTATTTAACGTACTTTTTGATTTTGAGATGTAAATACTATTTGTCTCAGTGCAGTTAAACATAGTTAATACAAACTGCCAAAAGCTGACAAGCATACAAACTGCCGCATTCGATTTTATCCGTGAACCACAAAAAGTTAAATTGAAAAAAATTCAGAAATGCATAACTTTATATTAATATATTTTATTATTACTAATGCACACGCAGGTCCGCCAAAAAAAATGGCAAAAACCATGCCTACTTACCTGTAAATACATTGATTTCCCAAAGTCGGGGGGGGGGGGCAATTGACCCTCCCCTTGAACCTCGAAATGACGGGCCTGTGCACACCTCGTCTGACTTGGATTTTCAGTTTAAATTGGATAAGTATAACTTTAAAAACATATCTTGTAGTGTTAGTTAGCTGGTTCAATTGATTTAATCATTTATTACTTCATATTTGATAGGAAAATCTAACTTATTACAATGAGTTTAGCTTACACTCTTTAGATCCCCAGGTAGGAAAACCTGGTTTTTCAAGTGAACCCCCCTCCGCCCATTCTTTGAAAACAGGCTCTTTTTTCATGAAGACAATTTCATGTTGCCACACTTATGCTAGGCCAAAATAACAAACACACTTCAGTATATACTGATATGGAGCATTTTCAAAGTACTTTAGATGTTAAAACGGGGTTTATAATGTGCCTTCCATTATATCTTCTTCTTAGAATAGTACAGTAATACCTCGTTACAACGAGCCTCGTTATATCGCTCATTCGGATATATAGCGCTTTTAATTTGTCTCCCGAAGTATTATACATATTTTCTAAAAAATGCTTATTTACATTTGATATCATAGAAAAAGTTTTATTTCTGACGAAAGTATTTTCTTCTTTTTCTAACAATGACCAGACCTGGTAAGTTTTCTCTACATCTGATTTCGTTAGTTTAAAGCCGCAACTTTCGTTTAGTATTCCTCTATGAAGCAATAGAAATATTAAAAATTATTATTATTACTATATTTTAAAAGGACAGTTAATCAGCAAATTTTCTTTTATTTTTTCTAAAAAGATTGTCCTACTATGATTATAAACTTATACTTTTAAGGAACGGATGCCATTATTTTGTACGTCAACTTGAATCATTACTTTTTTACGACCTCGGTTATATCGCGTTTTCGGATGTATCGCGCTTTTTCTGTTGTCTCCGAACAAGCACGATATAACGAGGGGCTACTGTATATTTAAAATACACTGAAGTGACAAAAGTCATGGGATACCTTTTAATATCGTGTCGGCCCTCCTTTTGCCCGGCGAAGTGCAACAACTCGACGTGGGTTGGACTCAACAAGTCGTTGGAAGTCTTCTGCAGGAATATTGAGCCATGCTGTCTCGATAGACGTCCATAATTGTGAAAGCGTTGATGGGGCAGGATTTTGGGCACGAACAGACCTCTCGATGGTGTCCCATAAATGCTCAATGGGATTCATGTCGGGCGATCTAGGTGGCCAAATCATTCGTTGGAATTGTCCAGAATTTTCTTCAAACCAATTGCGAACAGTTGTGGCCCGGTGACATGGCGCATTGTCATCCATAAAAATCCCATCGTTGTTTGGGTACATGAAGTCCATGAATGGCTGCAAGTGATCTCCAAGTAGCTGCACATAAGCATTTCCAGTCAATGTTCGGTCCAGTCGCACTAGAGGACCAAGTCCATGCCATGAAAAAACAGCCCACACCATTACGGAGCCACCACCAGCTTGAACAGTGCCTTGCTGACAGTTTGGGTCCATGGCTTCGTGGGGTCTGCGCCACACTCGAACCCTACCATCGGCTCTTACCAGCTGAAATCGTGACTCATCGGACCAGGCCACGGTTTTCCATTCATCTAGGGACCAACCGATATGCTCACGTGCCCACGAGAGTCGCTGCAAGCGATGTCGTTCTGTCAGTAAAGGCACTCGAGTCGGTCTTCTGCTGGAATAGCCCAAGAAATCCAAATTTCTCCGCACAGTTCTAGCAGACACGTCCATTGTACGTCCCACATTGATTTCTACGGTGATTTGACGCAGTGTTGCTTGTCTGTTAGAATTTACGACTCTTTGCAGACGTCGCCGGTCTCGATCTTTAAGTGCAGGCGGTCGACCACTGCGCTGTCCATGGTGGGATGTTATGCCTGAAATTTCATACTCTCGGCACACTCTTGACACAGTGGATCTGGGAATGTTGAATTCTCTAACGATTTCCGAAATGGCATGACCCATGCGTCTAGCTCCAACTAACATTCCGCGTTCAAAGTCTGTTAATTCACGTCGTGCGGTCATCATCACGTTAAAACCTCTTCACATGAATAACTTGAACAGAAATGAAAGCTCTGTAAAAGCACTGCGCATTTATACCTGTTCTATGCGATGCTACTGCCATCTGAAAATTTGCATATTGCTATCCCATGACTTTTGTCACTTCAGTGTATATTATCTGTTGGGAGTCTTTTGACTTGAACCAACTCGATATAAATCAATTTATTTAGAAAAAAAAAACAAGAAATCGCTGAATTTAATCAGAAGTTAAATTTTCAAGTTATAGGAGATATTTCATGAAACATATGTGTTTTTCGTGAAAGTAATGTGTGTATACTTTTATGCAAAACTAGTGGATATGCCCGGCGTCGCTCGGGTTAAAATGCAACATGCAAAATCCAAGAAGATATTTTTTTTATAACAACAATGACATAGGTGAGCCTTGAATTGATAATTCATTGTTAATCGTAATCTTTGTTGGAAAATATTCATATTAAAATGTGCTAAATTTATCAATTTGTATGCGTAAAGGCTTATTTTTTATTACACTATTCATTCAAAATTGAAAGAAAATGGCCATTTAGAGACAAAAAATTTGAGTTTTGAGATTTTTGAATTATTTTAAAATTTCAAACCTCCGCCTATGTTAATTTTGGTGCATCAAGAAACCTCTGTGCCAAGTTTGATGAAAATCCGACGAAAACTGTGGATTTGTATAAGAAATAAACATGCAAACAAACAAATATATATACATATACATACATCCATTTGTATATATATAGATAGCAGATGCATCACTGAAAAATAAAATTAATACTGTGAAAGATTACTTGTTTTCTTGTGCTCCTACATGCTCCGGCATGAGGTCAGTTGGAACAGTTTGTCAACTGTTAAATTAACTTTCATTATTCTCTTATTTATGATTTTTAAAAATATATCTAAATTTAACTGACATTTGTTTCTGTAATACTAGTCTGAATGGGTTTACTCATATTTTTAATAACTTAGTTAAAGACATACAAGTAAAATATTTTCCACTTTTCTCACTATCTCCTACATATTAATAGTGTAATCGAAGTTTTTATGGCCAATAAAATGAAGCCAAATAACGCATATAAATATTTTTTTATGTATAACTATCAAGAAATATCAAGCAAGGCATATATTTTGAGATTTAGATTAAGTGCGCAAACCATAAAGACACAATTCCTACGTTCAAATTATAGTGTATTTATTGGCATGTTGCCTTTCATAAATAAAACTGCCCATGGATTTTTCCCCCTTGTCTACAAAAGAAATAATTCTTAATCAAAATACTTTCAATCAAAACTATTGCGCAATAAACAATATAAATTCTAACCATTTTTGTCCTATATTCTTTTGGTTCAATTGTTACTTCATTTTTTGCTTAACATTCCAAGAAATTTCTTGTGAATTATTTCTTTTTGCTAAAATTTTTAATGTGACAAACATTAACAGTATTATGTTTCGATGTAGTCAACTTAGGTACACTAAAAAAAACTAAATTTTGAAGAAATTATCTATTTTTTTATAGAAAGAAACTGTTCATAATAAAGTATAGGATTTCTCTGATTTTTTAAATCCTAAATTGGTTATAAGCGTATTAACTGTTAACTATCGATTTGTTTTTCTTCGATTCTTCGAAATTTCTCTCGCGTCTTTAGATTTTGGTTTCTCGTTTACGAATTTTTGAGTCTTAAATTGTTTGAAACGTCCATTTCATCACATCCTATTCAATATTTTTTTATTGTGTTTTTAGTTATCTGTAACACAGACATATTCGGAAATTTACCTTAGTATACATGTATTACGTAGTAGTACAGTGAAAAAATGGAGTGTTAAAAAACTACGGAAGATTTCTGTACAATAAACGAAAGAAAACTGGCGTCCATTTTTTTTCACAGTATAGTTATTGACCCTTAGTCGTATTCAAATATTTGACAAATTTTAAGACAAAACAAAGTTATTATTTCTAGATTGCTGTTTTTTTTCTCCCCAATGAAACTCCTTCTCACATAACGCATACGATTTTGTATGAACCCATTAATCTGAGAGAAAGATCGATATGAAATGCAAAATCTATGAGTTCTAATATTCCTAGATTTTGCATTTTTTCCGTAATTTTTCAATGCGTTTTTTTTCTGTAAATTTGACAGATAAAAGAAACACAGTTTTTTAGTTTGACAGACTAATACTCATAGATTTTGCGTTCTTTTCCGTAATTTCTCAATGCGTTTTTTTCCGTAAATTTGACAGGCTTTTTTTACAGTATAGTTATTCGCCCTTAGTCATATTCAAACATTTGACAAATTTTAAGACGAAACAGAATTTCTATTTCTAGATTGCTGTTTTTTCTCAATGCGCCTTCTTCTCACGTATAACACATACGATTTTGTATGGACCCATTAATTTGAGAGAAAGATCGATATGAAACGCAAAATTTATGAGTTCTAACACTCAATGAAACTTCGAACTTTCTAATGCAAAACCCGATTTAGGCGTCAATTTCTTCCCGTAGGGTCATAATTTTATCGGAGGAAACCTAGCGGGGAAATGTCATTAAATACAACTTCTTCACTGTTAAAAATTTTCCTGAAATTTTACGGTAAAAGTTACTGGCATCCATGTAAGTAACTTTAACCGTAAAATATTTTTTACTGTAAAATTTTACGGCAGAGAAAACGAGAATTAACAAGAAGTTCTGTCAAGAACTAAACGAGCCTACTTTACCGTGCATCGACATCGGCATTCTAGCATCATTATTCTCTTGATTATCTGAGACTGAAAATTATGTCAAACATACCTTTTTAGCAATTAGAGCTGATTTCGAAAAGCAAAATATACCCCTCTCATCAGATTAAATAGACACATAAAAAGTAATTAAAGGAATAAATAAAGTTCTGTCGCACCTTTTAAAGAATGTAACTGTTACAGTTCTTCAGTAGAAAAATTCCTCAATCGTTTTCAAAAAATAAATAAATAAATAAATAAATAAATAAAAGTACAAAGTGTATCAAAACACATTTTATCAAAGAAAGAAAAGAAAAAAAAAAACTCGTCGTTGATAAAATGTCTCGAACTTCACTTTTAATCCATTGCCAGCTGTTAAATATAAATAAAGAATAAAATGCTCTCGTGAATGAAACATTTTTGTTACAAAAAAAAAATCATCTGCAAAAAAAAAAAAAAAAATAATAATAATAAATAAAATAAAACAAATGAATAAATAAACAAAAAATCATCTGCACAGTCAGTCATTTTTTTCTGAGCCTGCATTTCCGCCATGTTTGCGGGGTCGGAGTCGGAATCAGAGTCCTCACAGAAGATTATTCAGAAAAGTACTTTACAAGCATTATTTATTAAAACCATTTTCTTACAAAATTAGTTTGAAGGAAATCCGACTTTAAGTTCAGGATCAACGTTCAACTTCCCGTAGACGCTAATGTTAATTTTTTTTTCTGAACGGTTCAATATTAAACGAAAAATGGTTCAAATCAAAAAGTGAAACATGGGAATTAGCCTCTCCGAGATCGTTCAAACAAAAAAAAGTTTATTCCATTCGGATGGTTCACTCAGAAGTTATTAGGTGGGGAAAGGTTGCTTGAACGGTTCAATGTTGAACGAAAAAATGTTCAAATTGAAAATTTAAATACGGTAATGAAGTATCCTAGCTGAGATCCTTCGAACAAAAAAAAAGTATATTTAAATCGGACTGTTCACTCAACAGTTATTAGGGGTGACAGCTTGCTTGAGCGGTTCAATGTTGAACGAAAAAATGTTCAAATTGGAAATGTAAATACGGGAATGAAGTATCCTTGATAAGATCTTTCAAACAAAAAAAAGTTTGTTCAAATCAGACTGTTCACTCAAAAGTTAGCATCGCGGGACAGGTTGTTTGAACGGTGAAAAGATGAACCAAAAATTGTTCAAATCGAAAAATCAAATCAATCGAAAAATATGGGAATGAGCTGTACTCGCCGAGATCTTTCCAACAAAAAAAAGTTTGTCCAAATCGGAATGTTAATTCAAAAGTTATTAGGGGGGGGGGGACAGACAGACCGACCGACAGACACACAATTTCCCCATCTCGATACCCTACTTTCAAATTTTTAATTTTTCGACATTCATTTTACATTTTTATTTTTTTAACTTGGCGATATTGTTTGGACTTGGCAAAATTTTTTTAACTTGGCGTTATTTTTTAGATGCATTGGCCACTTTTAATACTTTTTTCGTCTTTCTTTTATTTTTAACGGGAAAGTAGGCTAAAAAGCGCGAGATACGAACGACATAGATCGAACCCAGACCCCAATTTTTACACACTGCTTACTATCCACGGTACCAGATGACACATCAGGAGAGCGAAAATAAGGCGTCATCTGTATCGCACAGTAAGTCACGTGGTGATCAATTGGCGCTGCAATCGCAATTTTTTTTTATCGGGACAATTTACTGTAAAAATTTTCTGTACGGCAACTGCTACATTTTACAGTAACATTTACCATTAAAGCTTCCTGAATTTTTAACAATGTATAGTTGTTTCATGTTGCTTTGAAACCCAATTACTTATCTTTATTTGAGAAACCAAGCGGTTTTGATTGCCCTCCTAAATGTTCATTGCAGCCTGAACATTAGTGATCCCCCTTAGAAACGGAATTCCATTATTATCCGGGTCTTCATATTTGCAACCATTCAACAAGCCGTTAATCAAGGCTTCGTGGAATCCTCTATTGATGATGAGTTGGTAAACCGATACAATCTTAACAGTTTCACGTCTCTTATAGATAGTCCATTCGCGAAACTGATTGGACATCAAAGTGCTGTTTGCAGTTGCACGTTCCGAGAAATGTTCGATCGCATAGAATATGGTATGTAATTGACTCTTCGATTATTGAAGTGGGTGGTTTTGTACGCAACGTTATTAGAACTTGTGAAATGCCAATACTGCCTCAAATTGGGAATTATTAAAAATGGTAGGATCTGGTGGGGTAAAGTTGTTGTAAAGTTTTCAACTTAGGTGGATAACTAATGCAACCATTTATTTAAAAAATTCAAAAATGTTTTTTATCAGTTGATACTACATTGATAAAGAACATGTTGCTTTGAGTTTTAGGAAGAAAAACAACTACATAAATAACCTAATGAAATTTTCTTTTCCACTTTTATTTTTTGATCTAGGTAAAGTAGCCAAAGTTAAAAAAAAAAAAAGACATAAATGTAAAATCAACACGACTACCACTTTTTTAATGCTCATAAAACCTAGTTCTTTTCAGATAGTGAGTTTATTTAAATAAATTTCAAATTTTTGATTTTAAACTACTCGTATAGTTAAAAAATGGCTGAACAAGAGTTGTTGTTAATACCAGAGTTAATTAATATGAGTTTTCTCGTGACGTCTGTATATATGTACGTATGTATGCAAGTGCGTATATATGTGCGCAATTATCTCGCAAACTCGAGTATGGTATGACATAGAAGGTTGAAATTTCGTATGCACTCCAAGTCGGGTCTAGTTGTGTATCTAACTTGTAGTTGTATTCGGATATATCAAAGAATTTCTTTTCTCCATTTTTGGGTTAATCAGTGGTATATTTCAATGCAGACTTCAGTGATGATATAATTTAGCGATCACTTGGCGATATATTGCCAAGCTTTTTGTCTTAAAATTTTTGTCGCCAGGTTGACGACAAATTTGGCGAAGAAAATGATTTTTCAAACCTGGTTTCAATTGGGTGCTGTCTGCGATATTTAGCTAATGAAACGGTATAAAACACTTATTGCATTGGTTAACGTCAAACTATAAAAGTAATTATTTTAAATGTTTTCTTGCGCACTCAAACCGCCTTATTCACCGTTAACCTAACCACGGGCCTCAAACCACGAGGTTCGTTAACCCGGAGTTAAGATTTTAACCATACGGTTAAAAAGTTGGTATTCACGGGCGAAAAATGACGCGGAGTTCCTCTACCACGTCGTTACTCAACTTAACTTCAGTTGGTTATGTACGCGGCCATCCTATTGGTCAATGTTGATCACGTGATTAATTTGTTGTTTTTAAATCCCTAATCATTTGCATTCGCGTTTACATGCATTGCGCATGCTCAGAGAACAAACCACACGTTAAGTTTCGCAACCACGCTTGGTTGGGAATTAACCTTGTTCCTAGTGCTTGGTTAAGTTTCCCAACCAAGCCTGGTTTCGGAAACCTATCAGCGCGTAGTTAAAATTGACGGTGAATACGAAGTAGGCGGTAACTCCTGGTTAAGGGCCCGTTTAACCACGCTTGGTTAACGGTGAATAAGGCGGTAAGCACCGTTGTATTGTAGTTTTCTGTTTTATACAAGTTTTGTCAGTTTAGTGCAATTTTTCATTACGTACGCTGATAAAAGCATCACTATTCTTTACACAATTGAAAGAAAACTTATCTTAGTTTACCGCACTTTTCAGTGAGTGGAAAAATGTCTAGCACAGTTTTTCATTTAAGGCGTGTCTTTACGGATGTGGGTACAGGAGACTCAGTTTCCAATCTTTTAAGTTGTTAAGAATTCAATAACTTGATAACTGACGTAAAATAATGTAGTGTGGAGTTCGCGTACCAGATTTTTTCTTGTATATTAATTAAATCATTTATTTATTTGATTGTAGTTTCATTATATTTATTGCTTATTTATTCATTTGTTTATTTATTTATTCATTCAATGGAAAATACTTTTAAGAATTAAATAGAAAATTTCGAATAATATCTCTGGCCGCTGCTCAAATAAATTTTGCGATAGCATCCTAAAGAAACATTTTAGAACACATCTGTATTTCTTCATGTATCAATTTATATAATTTATATCTACCACTGTATCTATCTTTTTACTTATAAAAATGCTCAGATACATAGCATAACTTGCAACAATGTATATCTATTTCTGTCTTGAAACAAATTCTATGGGAAAATCTACATTGCAACGAATTCTTAACAATTGAAAAGATAGTAGAATTAACTTTTTCTATTTGCGTCAAGCCCATAACGCAAACATTATTTCGAGGTCTATAGAATTAAAAGTGCTAAACACTTCTAAATAATGTTTTTTTTTTTTTTGAAATTTGATATTTACGTATATCTTACCAAAAGTCGTCAAGCATGAAAGGTTTTGGTTGATTCTTTCCGGGTTCTTCATTTTGAGAAAAGTAGGCTCTACAATACATGCGAGTTTCTAATGACTATCTTTTTTTTGTAAGTTTCAGTCTTTTGTTACTGATAAATCCGTTTATAATTAAATCCTAAATAACAAAAGAATGCAGCTTGTGAGCAATTCAACTATTACAATAAAATATTTCAATTCGCAATTCACAGAAAACAGAAATTTTTTTTATAACTAAATATTTCCTCATTCATCCCAATGTGTACTTGTTTAACAACTAGATACTGCAGATAAAACAAACATTTCACCACTTCCGATTCCGATGAAAGATTTCATTGAGATGGATGTTCAAATCTCGGTAGCTGATAACAATTTGCTTTTATTCTTTTGTGGTGTTGGTTCCCTTTCTTCGTCAGAAGGTTTTGTTGTGAGGTATTCTACGTAATTTAGACGCATTGCTACATTAGAGGACACAGAACGTTTGTGTATTTACAGACATTAGGGGTCGTCCACAAATGTCAGCGTTTTGGCGGAGGGGGCTGTGAAAATGTGAGTTTTCTACAATGTTGAGCGGGTCAACTGTGAAATTACATACTTTGATTAAAACAGAAAGATTTTTTGCAACTGTGTTACTGTAATACGGCGTTACATGTGCCAAATAAAGGAGAGAGGGTAAGGTGATGTGTGAAATTTTGTGACATAGAGAGGGATGAAGGTCAAATATGGTGAAAAAATATCACATTTTTTCTGGAGAGACCCATAAGAGGGAGGGGGAGACAAGGCGACAAGGAATGCTACTGTTTCCCATGACTGATATTGTTCCTCGTGCAATACGACAGTAGAGAAATAAGACATCTTAGAAAATATTTTGCTCTTCCTCATTCTTTTTTACATCAACCACTTTGGTTTCTTCTCTTTCAACGAGTTTATTGCTCAGGTCCATTAATGAGGGGTACAACCTCAGTGTTTCACCTCTCTTATATGTGATATATATTTGTTCTAATTTATATATAAGATATATATTACAGATAACTTATTTTATATTATAAACCTATCATTTTTTTAACTCTTAAAAACGCAAGATTGCTTGTTTTAAAATTTGCTGTGTGCTGCAGAAACGGTTGTACATGTACATCCCATATTCTTTTAAGCAGCTACTTAACGTTTTCTAAAGCTTACTAAAGCATGGATTGACAATTGTATTACGAGTACTAACAACTGACAGTTGAAACATCTGTAAAGATTTAGGATGTCAGTGCAACCTTACGCAGTGTGTACATTGTACAATCAACTGCAGTATAAGATCGAATGCCAAATGTTTAATGAGGTTTGTTATAACGTACCTCCTGTCCGTAATCTCCTCAGTGCTGCACTGAGAGTCATTAGTATTTTGACCACGATTGACCGAATACTGACTCATTACATGTCATTACCTACTACATTTATTAATACAACATATCTATGAGCTATTTGAAGGATTTTCATATTTTCTTTAATAAATTCAGTGGAAACTATATTTTGCATGTATGTCTGTGATTATTTTGAAACACATTTTTTTTTTCACATTTTTACACGGATACTTAAATAGTGTGAGTTGATTTGAGTTACTCCTTTTTGGTTTTGTTAAGATGGGACAAAACCGCTCAAAGTTTATCTACTTATATTAAAAACTGAGTACCTTTCTAACTATCTTTCTTTCTATCTTTCTATCTTTCTATGTCACGCTTCTTTCTCCTGAACGCCAATGAACTGAAAGTCGAACCAGGTACCGATAGATAGGTAATTTTTCGGGCTTTATTAGTTTCAATCTATATCACTATACGATTTTAATTAGCGAAGATATTAATTAATAAGTAGTCAAATTTATAGCGATTAAGCCTAATAAATGATTAAATATGAAATTCATTCTTGCAAAACGTCGTTGCTATGAAACAGTAATAACAATGATAATGAGAATTCTGAATGAAGGCTTAACTAAATCAAACACGAAACTCATAAAGCGGGCCGCTTACGTAATATTTTTATCGCTAGCTTCTTGTAATATTTTGAAACATTCATTTGTTGAAAAGCCATCTACTTAATTAAAAACTGAGTATCTATGTCTGCTTTTTTTCTTTTAAGCGAGCTGAACTTACTGAAACTTTCCTCACCATCTTGAAAGCGCGAAGCATCTCAATAATTCGAATGATTTTTTTCTATAGGAAAAAAGTAACTGCGTGAAGCGCCTGTTATCGAGTCGCCTTGGCGGGGAGTAGTTTCTTGAAATTTTCCTCACTACTTTCAAGGCACGAAGTGCCCGTGCAACGCCGGTCCACGTGAGTGGTATGTCTTGAAATCGAATGAACATTTAATTATACCAAATAATATAACATCAGAATGAGCTAAAAGTTAGAGAGGGGGCACGTTATGCATCAACATGCCGCAGGAAGCTAACCTAGCTGCCCTGGCAGCTAGTCTACTTATATTAAAAACTGAGTATCTTTCTATCTATGTCACGCTTCTTTCTCCTGAACGCCAATGAACTGAAAGTCGAACCAGGTACCGATAGATAGATAATTTTTCAGGCTTTATTAGTTTCAATTTATATAATTATACGATTTTAATTAGCGAAGATATCAATTAATAAGTAGTCAAATTTAAAGCGATTAAGCCTAATAAATGATTAAACTTCCAAGACATTTATTTCTTACCGTTGCCATTTTGAATTAAAACGTTGATTAAATTATTGAACTATTTAAAATTCCAAGATATTTCTTTCCGTTGCGATTTTAAATCAAAACGTTAATTAAGATGAACTTTTTAAAATTAAAGAGTGGTTTTTTTTCCATTGTGATTTTGAATACCGTAAAATGGGGTGTATAGGAACAGCGGGGTCAATCGGAACAAAACTTCCCGACTGTACAACGAAATTCTTCATAAATAAACTATTGGGTATTTTTCACCATGAATTTTTTTCTTAGTAAGGTAAGATCATAGGGAGTAGGAAAAAATTACTTTTGTCAATCTGGCAACGCTATTGGCTTCTAAGGAGGGCTGCACGTGGAACGCTAGAAAACATCACATTTCCATAGACTGCAAAACTTCATATGCAAGATCAAACCTTCTTATATTTAAAAACTAAGAGTGGTATGTTTCAATTATACATGTATCTGAACAACAGAATACCGCATTAGAATTTACATTTTTTATAAATTGTGTCATAAAAATGAAGAATTCTGAAAAATGGCATAGAAAAAAAATTTGCGGGGTGAATCGGAACACTTAGTTCTGTTGTTCCAATTCAAACTTATTTGAAGGAAACTGTTTGAAAAATCAAGATTCTAACCCCAATTCTTCTAATCAAGAAAAGGACAAGGTTTTATTACTGTTTATCCCTTCTCGTGAGCAACTAGATCTTAGAATGACAAACAGTTGCAGATTTCAAAAGATTTTTTCTCCAGGAGACTTCTTTTTACTTAAAATACGAGGGAGAAAGTCACATAGACTTTATGTAGTAAAAATCCAGCACACAGACAGTGATGAATAAGCGTAAAAAGCTTTCAGGACAATCCCCGAAACCCAGAGATTTCAAGAAACTAAAGAAAAGGCAGAGTTCATCCCAGGAGATGTTATGAAAAAACTTAAGCCAAGTCACAATTGCTAGTTTTAAGGACAAGTACATATTTGTGGACGACATGAGTGACTTCCATTCATGTTAAATCTTTGTATTTCAATTCAAAAGCATTTCTTAAAATTACTTTTCATTTTTCATAAGTTCAAAATTATTTTGAATTTTGACAAATTATACACGTTTACTGGTATTGAAATTATGCATTTATTTGACAGTAATTATCTGTTCTTATTCTCCCCCATCAATATTACTCATTTTGTGAGACCTATTACAGGTTAAATTGAAAAAAATAAAAATTTTAACAAGTGTTCCGATTGACCCCTATCAGCGGGGTGATTCGGAACACCCATAATTTCCTATATATTTTAATAATAATTTTTCAAAATGCTTTGTCTTTGCTTGGAATATCAAAAGTAAAGCAAGACCGAAGTTTTTACCCAAAAAATCAAATTAAAAAAAAATCTTTTAACTACTTTTTTTACAATCAAAGCTGAAAAGTGTTCCGATTCACCCCATTTTACGGTACGTGTTATAACAACGTTCTAACAATTGTTTTTATTCTAATTATTAATGACATATTTTTTCTCTGGTACCATTTTGAAAATGTGTTTTTAAATAAAATTGCAATTGCTGTTTTTAGAAGGGACTTTTTTTGGCTGCGATCCAAATATTAAAAGAACTTTTTCGTTTAGAATTTTGCAATTAATTTTACAGGAAGAAAGCGGTTTGGAAGTAATTATTTTTGGAAAGGAATCTTATTTGTTATTTAGGGAGAGTGCTAAGTATGCACTACTTGACATCGTCTTTATTTTTGAGGAAGCATGTGTAAATAATTTGATTGATTCTTTGATGCAGGAAAGCTTTTTAGCGAGCCGCTTTAGCGGGGAGTAGTTTATGAAACTTTTCCTTGGTACTTTAAAGGCGAGCCGCCTTGGCGGCGAGTAGTTTATTGAAACTTTCCTCACTACTGTAAAGGCGAGCCGCCTTGACGGCGAGTAAACTGTTTAAACTTTCCTCATTTCTTTAAAGGCGAGCCGCCTTGGTGGCGAGTAGTTTTCTCAAACTGCCTTCACTACATTAGAGCCCGTGCAACGCCGGGCCACGCAGCTAGTAATTATCATATAGACTGCAAGATATTTTATATGACGCAACTTTTTACAGGTTTTTCGTGGGAAAAAAATCGGACCAATAAGTAAATTATTTTGCATAGAAAAATCAAATGTAAGCAATTTACGATTTTACATTTAAATTTAGATCACTATAAAACTTTTAAGCTGAACTTCACCCCCCCCACCCCCCTTCTTCTCTCTTTGGTAAATTTATGCATCAATGTACTACCGTAGCCCATTTTACAAAGATTTAACGTATACTGCTGATTTGTAAAAAGAACAAACACAAACACACGAAAAC
Source organism: Uloborus plumipes (assembly GCA_038373865.1). Lineage (NCBI taxonomy): Eukaryota > Metazoa > Arthropoda > Arachnida > Araneae > Uloboridae > Uloborus > Uloborus plumipes. The sequence goes on along the minus strand of JAXGGA010002113.1, from coordinate 48,456 downwards.
ACTTAGTACATCCATTTGTATACATATTAGTGGTGAGCAACTCATGCTCAATTAGGGCAGCTTCAGGTATTTCGTGGTGAAAGTAAATAAAAAATGACGGTGTTGAAATTTTTTCACATAAAAAACAACTTAGGTTTAGGCAAAGATATATTAGTATTATTTTATTGAAAATATTTTGTTAATTTTCTCGATGCTAATTAAGGAAATGATATGTATTTTTTCTGAAATAATTTATATTAAGAGCAGCGTTAATGTATATGTTTCTCACCTTTCACTTAGCTGATAGAAACGCTAAGAAAGTGTATTAAAAATCCACCCAACGACAATTCATTATTTTTGTTTTTAGCTGAATGAGTTAGTATTTGGTAAAAAATATGAGCAAAAAAAACAGAGTAAGCAGGCATGCTTTCTATAATTCTGGAGAAGAACACCAAATATAGAGAGAATTTTATTTTTGTCCCTTAACACTTACGCGATTAAGAAAAACTAATATTGTTAGCATCAGAAAACTGTAATGGGCTACACCACTGGTTTCCAAACTGAGGGCGATCGCTCCCAAAAGGGCGATTTGGCTCCCCAGATAGTCGATAAATTCGTATAGTGGGCGATAAGGAGGCGATGAGTATTCAAAGCAAAATATAAAACGAAAATAAGATAAGAGTTTAGAAGTTATAGAAGAATATAAAATATAAAAATAAATATAAGAATAAATAATAAGAATAAATAATAATATAAATAATAAGAATGCACAATAAAAATAAATATAAGAATATAAAAAATAAAAAAAAACTAATGCACATTGAAATTAATTTGCATTATAATTAGCTCAAAGAGGATTTAATTCTTCCCACCAGTTAATGGAATATGTTCGACATTCGCTTTAGAGAGGACCTACGCTTGAATCCTACGAATATAAAAACTGACAGTGAAGCTTTAATGGAACTCCGCCTAGCGCAGGCAGTCATTGAAATCATAAAAATGAACAAGCGAGTTTAGAGATCGTCTTCTTTCTCCTTCCCCCCCCCCCCCCCATGTTTTAATTCTCAACATTTACAAAGCATACAGACTGTAATTTAAAACAAAACAATGCATTAATAAAAACGTACTCCTGTTTATGAGAAGTACGTCAATGACCTAAGTTATGTATTTTCCTGTAAAATTTCTTCTGTTTGGAAGATAAACGTAAGAAATATAGACTTTCTATTTTTCTTTATCAGTTTGAGATTGACTATACCCTGTATAACGAGAGCCGGCGTTGAAAAAAATATTAATTTCCCACTCTCCGCACTTTTCCCTTTATGCTTGTCATAGTTACGGCGCTGTGGACTTTTTTCCCACTTAGTTTCTGCAACAATGGCTAAAATGCAAACTATTAAAATTCCTTTGTGCGTAAACTATTATTCAATCAATGTTAAGAAAATACTTTTGGAGGTATTTGAAAACGGTTACTCATGATGGCAGGACTTGCCAAAACAAACTATTTAGCCCTAGATTTGTTAGAAAACGTTTAGAAATAACTGAGGTATGAGGATATAAATAAAAGAGTAAGCCTAATTCGATAAATATAAAATTCATAAAATGCCTCAACAGCAGCGGGGAAAAAAAAACAAGAAGTTCTGTCAAGAACTAAACGAGCCTACTTTCCCGTACATCAACATCGGCATTCTAGCATCTGATCATTATTCTCTTGATTACACAGGCCAACGATGAAAAAACTTTTTTAATGAAAATAAATACCTTATTCTTATGTTGTTTAGGTTGCTGAATCCAAATATGATGCTTAAAAAGTTGTATCACCCACCATTTATTCACATTTTATAGTTACATTCATGAAATAAAGAAACATTTTTAGAATTTAACAGCTTTTTCATAGTTAAGATAACATGAAAAAATAGGTCTAATGAACAAAGATGATGTTGGCAGCACTGCTGAAACACATGCTACAACGTGATGGGGGATTACTGTTGTTCACTTCACCGGGAAGTTCAGCAAGCTATTCATCGCAGGAAAAGCTACACAAGAAGCTTCAAGGAAAAAAGGGAAAGAAAATATAAAGCAATTCCAGTTGACAAGTGAACCTTGTATCATCACATAAAATTACTATTCCAAGTCTTTTACTGTAAATACAAACCATTTTTACGATTCTACAGTGTTTCATTGATTTCCCTATATACTGTAAATGGGTATTAGACTATATAATAAAATACATTATGCTTGGAAACTAAGGGTGATACATAAAAACTACAAGCAGATTTGGATTCAGCACATAAAAATCTATCAAGATCAGCTATTAAAATTAAAAAAGTTTTCAAAAAGGTTTTTTTTTGTTGGCCTGTGTTATCGGAGACTGAAAATTTTGTCAAACGTACCTTTTTAGCACTTAAACCTGATTTCTAAAAGCAAAATGTACCCCTCTCATCAGATGAAATAGACACGTAAAAAGTAAATAAATAAATAAATAAAGTTTTGTCGCACTTTTTAAAGAATGTAACTTTCACAGTTCTTCCGTAGAAAAATTCCTCAATCGTTTAAAAAAAATAATAATAAATAAATAAAAGTACAAAGAACATCATAACACATTTTATCACAGAAAAAAAAAAAAAAAACTCGTCCGTTAATAAAATGTCTCGAATTTCATTTTTAATCCGTTGCCAGTTGTTAAATATAAATAACAAATAAAATGCCCTCGTGAATGAAAAAATTGTTACAAAAAAAATCGTCTGCCAAAAAAAATAAAAATAATAATAATAAATAAAATAAAACAAATGAATAAATAACAAAAAATCGTCTGCACAGTCAGTTTTGTTTTTTTGGAGGCTGCATTTCCGCCCAGTTAGCGGAGTCAGAGTCGGAATCAGAGTCCTCACAGAAGATTATTCAGAAAAGTACTTTACAGTACATTATTTATCAAAACCATTTTCTTACAAAGTTAGTTTGAAGGAAATCCGCCTTTAAGTTCAGGATCAACATTCAACTTAAATTTCCCCGTAGGCTCTAATGTTAAGTTTTTTTCTGAACGGTTCAACATTGAACAAAAAATGGTTCAAATCAAACAGCGAAATATGGGAATGAGCCTCTCCGAGATCTTTCGAACAAAAAAAAGGTTTATTCAATTCGGACGGTTCACTTAAAAGTTATTAGGTGGGGAAAGGTTGCTTGAACGGTTCAATGTTGAACGAAAAAATGTTCAAATGGAAAATTTAAATACGGTAATGAAGTATCCTTGCTGAGACCCTTCGAACAAAAAAAAAAAAGTTTGTTTAAATTGGACTGTTCACTCAAAAGTTATTAGGAGTGACAGCTTGTTTAAACGGTTCAATGTTGAACGAAAAATTGTTCAAATTGGAAATGTAAATACGGGAATGAAGTATCCTTGATAAGATCTTTCGAACAAAAAAAAGTTTGTTCAAATCGGATTGTTCACTCAAAAGTTAGCATCGCGGGACAGGTTGTTTGAACGGTTCAAAGTTGAACCAAAAATTGTTCAAATCGAAAAATCAAATATGAGAATCAGCTGTACTCGGCGAGATCTTTCCAACAAAAAAAAAGTTTGTTCAAATCGTAATGTTCATTCAAAAGTTATTAGAGGGGGACAGACAGTCCGACCGACAGACAGACAGACCGACCGACCGACAGACCGACGCACAAAGTCCCCATCTCAATACCCTACTTTCCAATTTTTAATTTTTCGATATTTATATTACGTTTTTGTTTCTTCTTGACTTCTTTTTGGACTTGGCACATTTTTTGGACTTGGCGATATTTTTTAGATGCATTAAGCCACTTTTCATACACTGTTAAAAAAAACCTGAATTTTCAGGAAGATTTTTACTGATTTTAACAGTAAATTTCCGTTTTCGTTTCAAAACATAACTTTTCCTTAAAAAAACGGAACTATTCCGTGAATTACCAAGTTGGAGAAACAAAAAACGGAATGTACCCGGTTTTGTGGTTGAAATATATCGAACAAGGAAGTTAGAGAGAGTCTGAATAGACTTCGCGCGTGCGCAGATACGACTTAGTTTTTGGCAGCATAAATGATTCATAACTGAATCAAAGTGCACAGCAAAAGAAACGCAAAGTCATCGAGAATTAATATGCATGTTTAAGCCTCTATGAAGCGACTTGTATTATTCGCATTAGCATGGAAAAGAGGACATCTGTGTCTCGTCGTTTGGATAGCTACTAAACAAAAAACATCACATTGGAATGTTATTTAATCGTATTCCGCAGGACGTTATTATGTGTGCCATTTTGTTTCAATTTGAAAATGCTTCGAAGAACAGAGTTGAATAAGAATTATTCCAGGATTCTGCGTAGTTAATCAAATTGACTGAAAAAATATTTTGGATCTTTTCATGTGTTTATGCGGTATGCATGTGATTATGAGCATTTTCTTAAGAAGACTTCGTTTATCGCAATGGATAAAATCAAAATGGGCAACAAAAGGGCGTGTTAGTATATTTTAAAATCTACTCGCTCTATTGTTGCCTTTTTTGAGCATTTTCTATTCCAAATTGGAGGTAAGAATTTTTATTTTTGTTACTGCTATTTTTATTTTAATCTGAGTCCAGACTTAACAGTTAGTTATTTCATGATGTAAACCAATTGTGCATTTTAGGAGTTGCATGTATAAACTTACTGGTGCTGAGGGTTAGTAAAATTTAGTGAAATGATTTTTGTAATTTTATATCAAGATTTAAAAGCTTAGTTTCAAAACTTAGCTTTTTTACTTTATGACTTTACTTCGTTAATGTGACGAAATTAATGTTGTCAAAACTACGAAAATGATTGTCAATTTGACGATACTAGGATAAAGAAATATTTCGCTACATTTGACGAAATTCATCCCCAAAAAAATGACGAAATGTTCGCTCGGGGTATATTCTTGGAAGTGATTTCATCAAAAACAAAGAAAATTCGTTAATTTTGAGAGTGCATTTCTGAAAGTGTTGATCACTATGAACACCATAACGTAAATATATATGAAAATAGAGGAAATCAGTAACAATACAGGATTTTTTTTTTAAGGAACCACGAATGTTTCAAATTCAGAAAGGAAAAAAAGAACTTTCGGAAGAACTTAATTTTTATTCAAACATAAGAGAAAATATTTTTAAAAGAATGCACCTTGTTAATACTTTTTAATTTTTTGAAGTTATGCGCTCAGAAATACTATGCATTGATCATTCCATCTTCGAAATATTTGAGTATTTTATGCGAGATTGATGTAATCTTTTCAAAAAAATCATGTTATTTTAATGAACTAAAATTTTTAATGAAAAAAAAAAAGCCAATTCTTGTATTGCTTTAGTATTTTTTTTAAAGGCAAGATGTTTAAAAGTTTGAAGTATATGAGCGGATATTTTCAAACTTTTTCTAAAAAACAAAATTCGTAAGAGTTTTAAGTTTACATTTTTGCTCATCATTTTGTCTTATATATATATAATTTTCCGGTGAGCTAGTTTACGCTCCTTTTTTAATTGCTCTATTTTTCTGTTTCTCATTTTCCCATATTTTAATCACCCACATTTTTACGTTATAGGCTTATACCTATACGCTTATACTTATATATGCAAGATGGAAAATTATTGAAATTTTGCAAAATAAACAAGCGCTTTTATAGCAGCTTAATATTAATAGCAAATTATATATGAAAGTTTAATAAATTAGTCCTTTAAGTGGCGCAAAATGTGTAGATTGGAAAAAACAACAAATGAACAAATTGAAATTTTAAGAAACTTTAGAGAAACATTTGAAAATTTACGAAACAATATAAACATATAAAAAGAACAAACGAAAAAGATAAGGCAGCACATTACCCATGTTTGTTCTTTTTATATGTTTATATTGTTTCGCAAATTTTCAAATGTTTCTTAAAATTTCAATTTGTGCATTTGTTGTTCTACACAATCTACGCATTTTGCGACACTTAAAGGACTAATTTATTGAACTTCCATAGATAATTTGCTATTGATATTAAGCTGCTATAAAAGCGCTTGTTAATTTGCAAAATTTAAATAATTTTCCATCTTGCATGTATACATATAAGTCAAAGCGTATAGGTATAAGCCTATAACGTATAAGCGGGGATAATAAGAACCGAAAAAATGAAGAACGGAGAATTACGAAACGAAAAAATGCCTAACGGAAAAATGACGAACGCTCCGTTCGTCATTTTTCCGTAAAATCACGGAAATATAATTAACGAAACGGAAACACTCCGGCAACTCAGCTGCCGTATATTTTTTCGTTATTTTCAGGAAATTTTTTTAACAGTGTACTTTTTTCATCTTTCTTTCATTTTAAAACGGAAAAGTAGGCTAAAAAGGAACTTTCTCTCGTACGGGTTTCCACTTAGACAACGTAACATTTCTAAAATTGATACGCCTATTAAAAGTAGCAGGGTATTGGTAAAATAGATTAGTTATTTATATTTTACTTAAAAATAAAAGTAGGCATCATTATTTACAGTATGGATTCTCACGTGTACCAAATGAAGGTCTTTTTTCAAGGAAAAAAAATGCGGGAGGAGGGAGAAGGCGATAGATGTCAGTCAAACTCTAGAGAGAAACGATGGTTTAAAAAAGATTGGGAACCACTGAACTTAACTCATGTGTGTTTGATAATGCGCAACTTCTGAACAAAAATAGGGTGCGAAAGTATAAAACTCGAAAAATGCATATACCAGGGTCGCTTTGGCAGAGCCAAAGTGACCCTGGACCTAATCAGGAAATTTGGTTGGAAATCATTGATCACCCTGCCTACAGTCCCGACCTGGCCCCAAGTGACTACCACTTGTTCCCCGCCCTAAAAAAACATCTTAGAGGTAAGAAGTTTGCGTCGGACGCGGACGCGGAGGTTCAAAAAGAGGTCAACACCTGGCTGCACGAAGCGGATGGAAAGTGGTACGATACCGGCATAGAAAAGTACATCGCGCAGATGCGGAAGGTGTTGGAAAAAAAATGGCGATTATTTTGAAACATAGCCAAGATCCTTGCCTTTCAAACGATGTATCATACTAAGTAAATAAATGTCATTTTGTATTTTTAACAAAATAGGAGACCGTACTTTCTTGTTACCCCTCGTACATCATGGCGAACGCATGTACATATTGTTAATGCAGAAGAAATAATGAGTTTTGGAGTTATAATATTCAACGTGTGAAAACTATTCAATAGGATTATCGCGCAAAAACATTTTTTGAAATTGTAAAACAACCAATAACCTCCATAACTGCAGCTTAGACCAATGTTTCTGGTCCCAACAAAAAGCATTACATCTTTCACCTCTAATCCGACATTCTTCGTAGATATAGAGCGCATGTACAAAAAATATAAGTATATCACATTAGGAGGTTATCACTACATTGGGTATTTTACCCCCTATTTGTATTCTACTTATAGCAGAATACTTAGTATCATTCATTCAAATTTACATAAATTACAATTGTTTCACAAAATTTAGAAATAATATATTATTTCTTGCACGATGTAAACTTGTTCAGTTCCAGCTTTTATTTCAAGATGAAAAATTTTTTTTTCATGCCTTGAGTTGTTAAAACCATGTTGCTTTACATTTACTTTTTAGCCTACTTTCCCGTTAAAAACAAAAGAAAGACGAAAAAAGTATTAAAAGTAGCTTAATGCATCTAAAAAATATCGCCAAGTCCAAAAAATATCGCCAAGTCCAAAAAATATCGTCAAGTTAAAAAAATAAAAAGGTAAATTGAATATCGAAAAATTAAAAATTTAAAAGTAGGGTATTGAGATGGGGAATTTGTGTGTCGGTCGGTCGGTCGGTCGGTCGGTCTGTCTGTCCCCCCCTAATAACTTTTGAATGAACAGTCCGAATGGAATAAACTTTTTTTTGTTCGAAAGATCTCGGCGAGTACAGCTCATTCCCATATTTGATTTTTCGATTTGAACAGTTTTTGGTTCAACTTTGAACCGTTCAAACAACCTGTCCCGCGATGCTAACTTTTGAGTGAACAATCCGATTTGAACAAACTTTTTTTTGTTCGAAGGATCTCAGCAAGGATACTTCATTACCCTATTTAAATTTTCCATTTGAGCATTTTTTCGTTCAACATTGAACCGTTCAAGCAACCTTTCCCCACCTAATAACTTTTGAGTGAACCATCTGAATGGAATAAACTTTTTTTTTGTTTGAAAGATCTCGGAGAGGCTTTCCCATACATTCCATATTTCGCTTTTTGATTTGAACCATTTTTCGTTCAATATTGAACCGTTCAGAAAAAAAAACATTAGCGTCTACGGGGAATTTAAGTTGAATATTGCTTCTGAACTTAAAGTATGATTTCCTTCAAACTAACTTTGTAAGAAAATGGTTTTGATAAACAGTGTTTGTGAAGTACTTTTCTGAGTAATCTTCTGTGAGGACTTTGACTCCGACTCCGACTCCGCAAACGTGGCGGAAATGCAAGCTCAGAAAAAAAATGACTGACTGTGCAGACGATTTTATGTTTATTTATTCATTTGTTTTATTTTATTTATTATTATTATTTTTTTTGGCAGACGATTTTTTTTGTAACAAAAATTTTTCATTCACGAGAACATTTTATTCTTTATTTATATTTAACAACTGGCAACCGATTAAAAGTGAAATTCGAGACATTTTATTAACGGACGAGTTTTTTTTTTCTTTTTTTTTCTTTCTTTGATAAAATACGTTTTGATGCTCTTTGTACTTTTATTTATTTATTTATTTATTTTATTATTATTATTATTATTTTTTTTTTGAAAACAATGGAGGATTTTTTCTACGGAGGAACTGTAACAGTTGCACTCTTTAAAAGGTGCGACAAAGCTTTATTTATTCGTTAATTACTTTTTACGTGTCTATTTCATCTGATGAGAGGGGTATATTTTGCTTTTCGAAATCAGCTCTATGTGCTAAAAAGGTATGTTTGACATAATTTTCAGTTTCAGATAATCAAGAGAATAATTATCAGATGCGAGAATGCCGATGTCGATGTACAGGAAAGTAGGCTCGTTTAGTTCTTGACAGAACTTCTTGTTTATAAATGTTACTGATATTTCAATAATATGAAAATTAAACTTCTTTACTGAGTTTTAAAAAAAATTACAATTTGTATATTTAAAATAGTATTATCAGAAGCACTTAATAACTGCTTAGCAACTTGGAGAAAAAACAAATTGTTTTTACGGTCTTATTTCAATAAAGTGCTGTAGTAAAGTATATTTACATGCATAATACAAAACATTTCTTCTAGGTGAAAGGAGAAAATAATCTTAATTCAGTTCAATTTGCTAAATGAATAATGTTCGTGCTTACTTCTAACGGTAAAAAAGCAAGTTACTTTCAACATTTCAAAAAAAAAAAAAAAACCTTCATTTATTAATCTTATTACATATCATTGTTATGCAACCTTTTAAAGAATATTTGGAAGATATAAGCTTCATAACAAGTTTTAAAAAACTAAAAATAACAAATATAGAAAAAAAATTCAATTCCTCATATTTATTTTAAATTTTGGCATTTCAAAGGTTTTTAACATTTAAAAAAATATTTTTCAGAACACTTTTTGATTTCGTATTACTGAATAATCTCAGTGCTCTGGCCATTGTTACGACTGCATAAGAGAAAACGACCCTTTTTTAGTTTGTTTAAATTAATATTATCTTATTTTTAGTAATAATATTTTGATAAAAATGATTTTTTTGAATTAGCAGATTAGAACAATCTAAAATTTGAAAAGGAAGAGCCGGTCCCTCTCTTTTTTGTTTGAACTGGATAAAAATTCTGAATTAATATAGGCATGCTCTTGTTTCAAACAATATGTAATTACCAATTGAAGGGCAAGTGGATAAAAGTGATATGAAATAATTTTGGAAAAACTTACTTTTACCATGGATGAAAATGAAAGTAATAAGGTAATTTTTTTTTTGAAAGTTTTTTCTAGAAATTTAAAACATTGTCACCTATCACCTTCATTCATTTGCCCCTTTAATATGGTTGTGAGTTAACACTATTGAACACACACTAATTTGAATTTGTGTAAATCGGCGAAACTCAAATGTCACATACAGTGCACTCTCACTTATGCGCCGGCCCACGGGACCAACAGAAAAAGGCGCATAACTGAAAGAGACGTATAAGTGAAAAAAATCTATTTGAAGGTCTAAACCCAACATAATTTCAAATGAGAGCATGAATAAGAATGTTTCTATAGAAAAGGAACATATTACGACGGCTTGGCAATTTCTGTAACCGTAACTACAATGATAAAGAGAAAACAAAAATTGTAGCATACCTAGTCACAAACTGTTAATTTTAAAACAATGCATAATAAATAATTTTGCCTATCCGAACTCGAGTTCAGACGGAGAAAAAATGCCTTCCGTGAGCAGTAAAAGCGAAATATTAAAAAGGAAAGTGAAGAAACATGCTAGTTTTTTAATGAAAATAAATTAAATATTTAACATGTTACGAAAAAATCGGCACATAAGTGAAATATTTATCGTTAGAGCGACTCATAAACGAATGATACTATCATTATTTTGCTATGGAATGTGCTGGGACCATTGAAAATCGTCGTATAAATGAAAAATACGCATAAATGAGGCGGCGTATAAGTGAGAGTTCACTGTACACCTTTGTTCACTTGCCCCTTCAATTCTATAAGGAGCTTAGAACACATACTTTATCAACAACAAATAAAAAGTAGGAAAATTAAATCAGTTTTGTATAAACAGTAATTTGCTTCTTAGTCTCTCAAAATTCTCAGATCAGGATATCTTTCTTTTCAGATTTTTATAATTTTGCTAAGGTCTCATTTTGCTAGTTACACCTAAATTAAAGTGTATTTTATAAAATATCGAATACAAATGTTTTATTAATAAAATTTTCTTACGTTATTGAGGCATCAGAATATTAATAGAGTAAAAACAAATTGTTTAAAATATATAATTTAAAAAAAAGAAGTCCAAACTTCAATATTCCACTTGGAGTATTGTCTTGACACTAATTACGTGTTTCATATTGCGAAATCTGCTCGTGCCAATGAAACACTATCTTTAGCGTTCTTAATTTTGAAATTTTATGCAAAACTTTGAGACCACTCTTTTGATTGCCATTTTGACTAACAGAATAAGGAAAAACATGTGGAACAAATACGCCAGCAACCAGTGACAGGTTATGAAAACCCCACCATTCTTTTAGAAACATCTAGTATATTCAAGAGACTAATGACATGTTATGATAACTGGTTGATAATTTTAAAGCAAAAATCAATAGTGTATTGTTGAAATTGTCAATATGTTCCTCTAAATTGGGAACATTGGAACATGTGCCAGCAATGATTATGCCATTTGCACGCATCACGTACCAGTTATGAAAACCTTTGTGCCAATGATGTGGCAAGAACGTACAATAAATTCAAATTTAAGATCAATAATTATCACTTTCTAAAACGAATTTCGCTTATTTCACTATTCCATCGTTTTCGGTCAGCGATATATATTTTCCTTTATTAAAAAGTCATGATACCGTTAATCTTTGAGTAATATTATATCTTACCATAACATAATGCATACGGTATTATTATCAAAAAATGAGTGAAATAAAGAAAAGACAAAAGAAAAGCTAATAACGAAAGAAAAGGAGCAAGAGAACTGATTTCTTTTTTACACAGCAAGTTCAAACGTTAAAAAAATGATCCGAATTCACATAAGTTACATAATGCCTCGTTTTGGAACTTATTTAGAATTTGGGATTTCATTTTTTTTTCATTAACAAGTTGCAGAATTTATTGCGCCCTGCATTTTGTATTCCCTAGTAAATAAATCTAGTTAAGCCTTTATGTTTTGCCACAGCTCTCTTAATTATGTGACACGAGATCTTCTATTCTGGCGGGCTGAATTTGTTTTTGGAAATGCTAAAGCGGAAAATGTGTGATTTTGATTTGAAAACAAAATGTTGCCCATTTTCCTCAAAAACTAAGAAACGCAGACACTACTATTACAAAAAGCCTCACTATAGAAGTTCTTAATTTCAGACACGTTGTTTATAACAATACGTAAAACACTTTTAATATTAAATATTCAATCACAAATTTTCATCTTCGTGCTTGCATTTTAAAAAGAATCTACTAACTGCTTTAGCAAGCATTTTTTTAAGTAGGAGACAACAGTACAAAGTTATAAGAAAAATAAAACAGTTTAAATATCAAGGTAAAAACTAGTTTTAAAATTTGCCTATGGACTTCTAAAGATTCATTGAACTTAGTAGGATTATTTTTCTTTTTCGCAACAATTCTTCAAAAAAAAAAAAAAAACTTTCCAAGAAGGAATACCGTTAAATATCTTGAGAAATGTTCAGTATTTTCTTGCATAGTAATGAGCTCGAGCTGAAGTGGAATAAGACATTTCTCTTCGCATACTTGAATAGATCTTTCATAAAAAAATTAAATCCTTTTATTCTAACTCGGAACTTTTTCGTGTATTATACAGTCTGGTCAAATGATTCTCATCCAAAAACTTCCATTTTAAATTGCATTGCGCTAGCCATTTTCACGTTTTCGAATTTATAAACTTTTGTATTTATACAAAAGAGCGAAAGAGAGAGAGAGAAAAGGGGAGAAAAAAAAAACTTTAAAATATTCTAGAATGTTGTCCTGAAATTTTTATTTAAAATTAACTTCATAAAAAATGGCTCCTTTTTTTCTCTTTGTTCTATTTCATTTATTTTAATTAAAAAACTGTTACTTAGATATGACTAGTATTACAATAAAACTAAGGAAACTGGAAAAATAGTACGAGATGGAGAAAATGAATTTTAAAACTAAAATTTAAACCATATATAGCCAGTAAAATCCATTTTAGTAGAAACAAACCATTTGATCACCACAATGATTCTTTTTTTCCGACTAATCAACTTTTTAGATGCATATTTCAAAACTTTGTTTTACATTTTTCCTCTTAGATTCAATTGGATTCACTACATAAAGAATTATTTGTAATTCTACAAAAAACAGAAAGTGACTACTTTTTATTATGCGTTATAAGAAATTCAACAATATATCGCCGAAGAATTAAACAAATCTTTTTTGTTTTCAAAAACTTTTCTGGTAAATGGGAGGAAAAAATAGGTGGTCTCTTAGAATTTCGAAATTTTTTGTTTCAAGGGGTAAGCACTAAAAACTTTTTTTAATGCATGTCATTTAAATTAATACAAAAATAAATAAGACTAAGTACCGGCATCCAGTTTTTGACTAACAATATTTTTTTGCGCATTATAAACAGATTTTTGATTCAGACCAGGAGCTTCACACATCACACACACCAGGGTCCCCCGTACCTACCACAACTCGTGGTTTAATCGGGATAGGGCCCTGAAGAGCCGCTCTGTTCTTTTTGAACCAGAACAAAGTTTCCAGCAAACCCTTGGGCCAACACCCCCAGAGAAGGTATCGTTTCACTTGGAGGACTTTGTGACCACGACATTTTTAACGTCCCCCAGCCACCATTAATCAAGACGGTGGATCTTTGATCGGCCGGGATCGAACCCAGGTCCCTCCGGTCACGAGTCCGACGCCTTACCGATTGGGCTACCATTGCCCCATACCAGGAGCTGAGCAACCCCTGATTCAGTACCCCTAGAGGAATAGATTTGGAATGGGAACTTGGCAGGCTTTGTGACCACTTATATATTTAAGGTGCCCAGTCACCATTAGCGAGCACGTCGACCAACTGGCACCGAATCCGAGACCGTTCATTTTCGGATTCGATGCCATACCAAACAGTCCACCACGACAACACGTAGCATTTGCAGAAAAATAGATCAAAATAGGGCAAATATTAATAATATTGAGAAACACGATGTAAAGTCCCGTACATAAAAAACCGTTCATTAATAATTCGAATACTGATAATGTTTTACAAAGTATTTGAAATAACTTGATGTTTTCATATCCCAGTAACAACGTAAAAAAATCTGGAACATATATTGAAATGCAATATCAACTGTATGTTCTCATTTCTTGGATTGACTAATTGAAGGAAAGTCACAACAGAAGTTCCATTCATAAAATTGGAGCGGAAAGAAAGAAAAAAGATTCTACACAAAGCAAGTTGCTTTGCAAATATACTTAGAAAATATCTATGCCAAATGAAGTTCGAAATCTTCAATTTAAAGTTTACAGAAAACAAGGCTACTGCTTTATTTCTAATGAAATAAGTTCAGAGTTAGAAAGTTTCTACAACTTTTTAGTTCTTCTCCTAAAAGAGAAATAGGTTTTATTTTTTACTTCATGTTTGAAGTATGTTATAGTAGTATATAGTTTGCTAAAGTATACTATATTAAGTTTGTTCTTCCTTGTTGAGAAGCTATTTTATAATTATCTTTATATCCAGTCTCTTGAGGATCACTCAATGGATTTAGTATTTTGCCGAGTTAATATTACAGAAATAGAACTCAATTCGGCTGCACTTGCCTCCATAATGGATATCGTTTTTTTCGCCACTTTCTTAACCCATTTATGCCCAGTAGCCTAAAAACGGGACGCTTATTCGTCAGTGCATACAAAAACCTGTAATGGGTATATCATTTTACTAAAGCTATTTTTCACAAGTTAAATAGTCTTTCTTCTTGAGAAAACCAGTTAGAGCCACTATTTGGACATCAGAGTGTATTCATCAACAGCTATTTTCAGACAAATCGGTCATAAAATTAAACTATTTTAAAATGATTTGCTTAAAATTGATTACAGATGCCTTCTGTAATGTTACTTTGCAAAAGTAAAGTCAAGTAAGGTCGTATTTTGCTCGCATATTGCAAAATATCTCATAAACAGGACGTTCAATAACTTAAATATGGCAACGGCGAACTATTTTAAGCCTAAACTGTATGCAAACCATTCCAAGTAAGAGTTTTAAGCAGATAAAAAATTAAAAAAAAATGTTAAAAAAAATTGTGTCAAATGGATGTCAAATGTTATAGTTACTTCCTAAGTTCACTTCTTGGTTTATGTAGAATTTAGATAAATATTCTACCGTTGTTTTTTTTTTTTTTGTACGAAAAGTTTAATTGTTCATAAAGTTAAAATTAAGCTCAAAGATACTCTAAAGGTAACCAAATATGGACTTGTGAAAAGGAATTCCACAGATGCATGGGATCAAATGCATACTAGGGGGCTGCATAATTTACAAACTCAAATTAGTAACTATCTTTTTTGTCTCATTAAATATAAAGTAACCTGTAATTTAAAAAGATGTATTGAATGATTTCCACTTATGATCCACCTTGACCCATTAATGCCTGACATTTTTTTACAAAGATAATTTGTATACTGATTACAAACAGTGTTTAATGGACAGGAAAAATAATAAAAAAATGTTAAAAATAATTGTTTTATTAAGGAAAGAAAAATCGTCCCTTAAAAGTTAGGGCCATGCTCCACATCGACGTAAAGCAAAAAAATTAGGCAGCAGCGTAAAATGGATTCAATGATGTTCCTATGGAAAGTACTCGGATTTTCGGTTTCTGCCTTCAGTTTCGGTCGCGTTTTACGCTGATGTGGAGTATGGCCCTTACGATAGTCCCTAGACTTTTTTTACTAAAATGTTTTTCTGCCTACGATATAATATTTAAAAAGACATTTTATAAGAAGAAATAAAATCAGCAATTAACATAAACTGAGAAGCTGGGAATAACTTTGAAAACTTAGCTTTTTTTTCTTGAGAATGTGAACAATGTGATTTTTGATAAAGATCATATTAAAATTGCTACAGAACACTTTCACAATGGTTATGTGCTGCAATCTGTTAATAACGAATTAAAACAATACCAAGGTACTCATTGAACACTATTATGTGGTTGAAATGTTCATTTGGGGAAATTCAGAGCTCTTTTTGGACCGTCCCTAAAAAGGGACGCTAGGCATTAATGGATTACTGCATACACAAAAAGTGCTTTAACAACAAAAACCAATGGAATACTTCAAAAACGGGAAGTGTCTTAAGATGTACAGATAAAGAGAAATTGCTTCATCTACTTATATTTAAAACTGAGTATCTTTCTGTCTATGTCCAGCCTCTCTTTCTCCTGAACGCCAATGAGCTGAAAGTCGAACAAGGTACCGATAGATTCGTAACTTATCAGGCTTCCTTACGTTTAATTTACATAAGGTTTGACAAAGGGATTCTGAAGAAACTGAGAAAAATCTTCAACTTTTTGCTCAAATTCAAAGCGACTTGTCCTTAATGATTGAATATGAAATCCATTGTTAGAGAACGTGGTTGACGTGAAACAGTAATAACAATGATAATGAGAATTTTTAATGAAAGTTTACTTGAATTAAACATGAAACTCATTAGCGGACCACGTACGTAGTATTTTTACGGATTAATCTAATCGGGACTTTTATAGACACGCGACACTGGACGAAACTTTTATTCTCAACTAGCTTATTACCCGGCGTTGCCCGGGTGCTAATTATAGCTCCATTATAATTGTTTTTAACTCATTTCATGCTAAAATGAAATAGGTGAGCCTTAAAATGATAATTCATTGTTAATCGTAATCTTTGTTGGAAAATACTCTATATTTAAATGTTTTAAATTTTATCAATTTGTATGCTAAAGGCTTATCTCTATTTCTCTATAGATTCAAAATTGAAAGAAAATGACCATTTTGAGACAAAAAATTTGAATTGAGCTTTTTGGATTTTTTTTTTAATTTCAAAAACTCCGTCTATGTGTATTCTAGTTCATCATATATATATATATATATATATATATATATATATATATATATATATGGATCGGGCAGAACCGGTCCACGCAGCTAGTACACATATTCAAATACATATACATGTTGATAAATAAAAAAAGATGCTATGCATTGTTATGCAAGTGAAAATAACTCGAAAGCAACTGCTGAAAGAACTGCTATAATCCATGATAAATTTTCAATCTTAGAAAAATTGTGCGATTTGATTTTGATATCTTTTTTTCCAAAACTGCTTCCGATGTTTCTCGAGGAAAATGTAATCAGTAAAACAAAACTTTTGCCTTTTTTTCTTTTATATAAACGAAACATAAAAAACTCGCTTTTTCTTCTTTGATCATTGTAAAATATTGTGAGATTTTTTTTTTTTTTTGTTATATGTCAACAAATTTTCTGAAACACGCTTTCTTTATTACTTTTGCTTCACTTCTATCCAGTAATGGTTGCATATTTTATTGTTTTTTTATATATTTTTTTCAATTGAGCAAGATAAAAAATGAAGAAAAAAAAATCTGGAATGAGATAGATTTTAGCGCAATTAGAAGTAAAAACATTAAGGTTATTGCGTCACTGAGAATTTAAACAACACAATTCAAATCCAGAGAAGAAAAACTGCAAGTTATTCTTTTTTAACTTAAAAATATTAGAATCTTCAAATTTTCTGCGAAGCAAATATTTCGAAGTAAGAATTAAATATTTAAATCCAAAGTGTTTAGTTATTCGTTAAGAAGTGTACTGTTAACTATCTGTGAATTAACAGAAGTATTTATCCAAGTTTTCATTTTTTAAGATTGTAGAAGAAATTCATTTATGTAATTTTGAACGTTTTAAACTAAGGCCCTTTCAGGAGTATAATATTTATTTTACTTACATTATTTTACTTTTTAAGTTAATTTATAGTTTGTTTTAAAACTGAAAAGCTATTTTCGCCACTAAATGATAAATAGACCAGGCATGCCGCACTAAATTCTAAAAAAATAATTCTCATGTGAGGCTTTTAAAAGTATTTCCAAAGAGTTCAATATGGGGATCGTTAAGGACATGCTGTTGTAAAAAGCATGAAATAATGCTAGCATATTATTCACTAGATCCTTGTAGCTTTCGGCATCGGCATTCCCAAGAAAGTATATTGATATTTTACAGAACAAACCTTGAACCTGTTTTAGTTTGTATTGAAAAGGCTCCGTAAACTTTAAGACTGAAAGCTCAAGAGCTGTTTATTCCGATGGCAAATATGTTTTGCAATACAACGCGTGTTTGTCTCCGTTTCCCAATTTACCCTATGAGGAACATGAAAAATAAGTTGGAAATTTATTTTACAAATTATTGAATACAATTAATTTATAAATTATACATGTACATATGTCTGCATAAATGTATATTTTATACATTTTATTTATTTATTTTATATCATTGAAATAATAAAATTTAGCAATATTGTTTAGCAATAGGCTAAGTTTTCGATGAAAACATTGCAAATGTCTACTCTTCGCAAAGCTGATGGTCTTCAACTCTAAATGCACCCATTTCATTACTAAAAACGTCTAACGCTTTTTAAAAACAATACTAAACAATGTGTGGCGTCTATACTACTGTCTAATCTTTAATCGTAAAATTTTCCTCGCATTTGCGCATGCCTGAGGTCACTTTGGATTTCCTCAAAATAGGGGGGAAATACGAAGTAACATTCAACAGGAAGTAAGAAGTGAAAGCACCGGCAAGTGCGTCTCCTTATCCTATCACCCCTTTTTTAAATGGAAGCGATCATGACTGCCAGGCGCGCAATACGCAGACAGACAGTACAGTGCAAGGTTTCTTGACAAACACATCATGACGTCAGCGTGACGTTAGCCTATGAAAAACGGGATAGATAAAACGTCACAGCCTACTTTGGCGAATTAGAGGGAATCGATGACTGCTTGTGAGCTCTTATTGGCTCCACCCGTAGTGACGTTCAGTGTCAAGTTAAGTTGCATTCTAATATAGCAAACTACCTCTTTATTTAAAAAAAAACAACCATTAAAAAATAAAAGGGCATCATATTATTTTTTTTATTTCTTGATGTAATTAGCATGTTCTTCTAGGCTGCTACATAAAAAGATCTTGAGCCTCAATGCATTCAATTCCCCGCATTGAACATTAATTGAATAGCGAAACCTATTTTAAAACAGAGCATCTTTAACCGAACTTAAAACATTTCCCGTTTCATAAAAAGAAAAATTCCTTGAACAAATACAGGAAGAAATCACTTATTCTGTAAAAGATCACAGACGAAAGTTCGAAAACATGGAAATCTGTTCAAGCAGGGGCAGTAGTGGGTGGGGGGGTTGTCTCGCAAACAGAAAATCCCCCCCCCCCTCCCTCCATTTCCTTGCATCCGATTCGAAAACTAAACGACTTCCTGTCTGGGACCGTTTGATGGTGTCACTTGGCTCTAATGTAGATTTAAGCCCAATTTTCACGAAAGAAAACATCCGCTTCTATATCAAAGGGTTTTAAGAACAGTAAGATTCATGCTATTTAGCCTCTTAAAGTATTTCGATTACTCACCAGGGCTTTTGAAAGAAAACAAATGTCGCAGCTTGAAACTGCAAATTATATGCTTTATTTTGCGTGTTTTGCTTATTTTAAAGTTTTAGTGTTACACACACACACACACAAAAAAAAAAGAAATCTACACATATAAAAATGGATGTATTTAAATATGTTTGTTTGTATGTTTGTTCCTTATACAAATCCAGTTTTCGTCGGATTTTCATCAAACTTGCTACAGAGGTTCCTTGATGTACTAGAATTCCCATAGGTGGGGTTCCGAGATTTTTAAAAAATCCAAAAAGCTCAAAATTCAAATTTTTTGTCTCAAAATATCCATTTTATTTTAATTTTGAATATATAGAGCTTTTGATATAAGCCTTTAAGCATACGTATTGATAAAATTTAACACATTTAAATATGAGTATTTTACAATACGATTAACAATGAATTATCAATTTAGGGCTCACCTATTTCATTTTAGCATGAAATAAGTTAAACATAATGTAATACCGGGCAACGCCGGGTAATAAACTAGTATATCTATGAAATGGAGTTTCTCTACAAAGTCGTAATTGTCTGTTCGGACAGAGTATTTTAAAAATGAAGTGTAATAAAGTAATTATCTTTCTTAGTTCAAATAAAGCATTAATACTTTTCAAAATGTATTTGGAGAGAGATATCATTTGTAGAAGAAAATTAAATTGTTAAGTTCTAAAAACACAATGCCCTGGCTGTCTCAATTATATACTCTAACACTATAAGTTTTTTGAAATAAAACCTCTTAGCACTACATACATTTGGCAATTAATATCTAAAAACAAAATTACCCTGCCGAAAATTCAAAGCTTCTATTTCATAATAGGTTTATTGTGCTGTTGCCACTCACGGAGACAAAATCAGCTATTTTTCCGAATCGCCACCCAAATGTATTTTTGAAACTGGAGTGAGATTAAGCTTCAGAAATAATAAAACTTAGCTAAATTCTCAAATATAGTTTATTTTCATTATTTGGGTTCAGGCTCACATGCTCACAAAGGTCCATGGTCAGTTCATGCTAGCTCACTAGGTCCATAACCTTCAGGTTTTCACAATATTTCATTTCATTTCATTTCACACTCCAGGGTCCACCGTACCTACCACAGCTTCGTGGTTTAACCGGGATAGGGCCCTGAAGAGCGCTCTGATCATAATTTTGAACCAGAGCCTAGGGTTGAGCAACCCCTTGGCCCAGCACCCCCAGAGGTATCGTTTCACTTGGAGGACTTTGTGACCACGACATTTTTTACGCGTCCCAGCCACCATTAATCAAGACGGTGAGATCTTTGATCGGCTGGGATCGAACCCGGGTCCCTCCGGACACGAGTCTGATGCCTTACCGATCGGGGCACCACGGCCCCAGGTTTTCACAATAAATAAATGATGTGAATTTTGACCTCTTGAATTCAAATTATGTTTTTCGAAATGAAGAGTAACGATAATGTGCGTGTGCAGGGTGCCCACAAATAACTGACGGTTCAAAAAAAAAAAAAAAAATTTTTACTGTAATACAAATTTTTCTATGATTACGAAATAAATGTTAAATGAAAGTAACATCATTGTTAATCAATGTTTAAGTAATGATTTCTATTCTCGCTTTTTTAACTGTAACCACAGATGGCAGTCTTTTGGGGAAGGCTTCTGCAGCGGCATGCACCTACAAAGGCACTCTTTCACGGGCACATTTTATTAATTTTTTTATTCGTCTATTTCGCTTTTTCCGCCTTTATGCCTTACTTCTACACTACCTGTTTCTTTAAACAATTTTAACGTTCTTTCAATTAATATCTTTGACACATTTACTTCATTTTTTTTTAAAATGATAATGCAAAGAATGAAACGGATTTTAATTTAAAGAATCGTCTGCACTATTGCTCATAGAATTAAACTAAAACTATTAAGTGTTGCCAACAGTAAAAAAAAAACATCTTGAATGTAACTTATGCACAAATAAATTTTGCCATCAGTTATTTGTGGGCACCCTGTATATTAGGGTGGGGCGAAAAATAAAAAGTTTTTCAGATCAACTTCTAATAGTTGCCAAAAGTTGTCTTTGGTGATAGTTAGCTTTTGTGCAAAATTTGAGAAAAATCGGTGAATATCTTCAGGGGGCGCTGCGATCGCAAAGTTTTACCATAGCTTTTCTAGGGATTTTATGGTTAAAATATGAAAAACAATGCCGTTAGCGAATATCATTGCATTTTTTTACTCATAAGACATATTCATGCATTCAAAGCATATGAAATAACTCACAAAAAATTATTTTGTGTGATATATTTATATTTCAAGCATTTAAAAAGAAACAAAAACGTGAAAAAAGTGATTTTTCTTAAATACAAATATATCATATAAAATAATGTTTGTGAGTCATTTCATATGCTTTAAATGCATGAAAACATCTTTTGAGTAAAAAAAAAACGCAAAGAGACTAGCTAAAGGCATTCTTTTTGATATTTTAACCATAAAATCCATAACAAAGCTATGGTAAAACTTTGCGATCGCAGCGCCCCCTGAAGATATTAACCGATTTTTCTCAAATTTTGCACAAAAGCTAACTATCACCAAAGACAACTTTTGGCGACTATTAGAAGTTGATCCGGAAGAAAACTTTTTATTTTTTGCCCCACACTACTGTATGTGTACTGTTTTGCCGCCATATCCTTCATGGTGACGAAGGAGTAGGGTACGGCGGCTGCCTAAGGTAAAAAAAAAAAAAAAAAAACTGTCTAAAATTTTTTTGGAAGACCTCCGCCGCATCTGCGCACGCGCCAAGTCTCTTCGGACTTTCTCAAAATAGGGGGGGGGGAAGCAACGAGGAAGTAGTAACCGAACAAAAGCTGAAGGCATCGGGTAGTGCGCATCCAAAACCTAACTCCCCTTTTGCAGATGGAAGCGTCGTGGCTGCCAGGCGCACAAAACGCAAACAGACAGTAGCAATTTTGTATTGCTCAAAAAAATAGCTCACTTATAACAGCATAACTTCTAATAGGTATTTGTAGGCATCGCCCACAATTTCTCCCTTCACCTTCAACTAATTGCTGCACATATTATGCTAAATACTTCACAAATTTGTTTCTAGAGTGCCCTCCGCTTATTAAAATCACAATTGTTCCGAAGATATTTGATTCCATTAAGCGACTGATTTTATAAACCGGCATATATAAAATAACAAAAAGAAAAGGGTTTAAAAGTTTAAACAAAATAAAAAATAAATTAATTGCTACTATCTATATTTTGTACTCAGTTAATTAAAACATAATTCGAATTTAAATTATATGTAAAAGGTACATTTTTAAAATTACCCAAGGGTTTTGAAATTTTGACTTATTGTTGTTTGAGAAACAGAATTTGAAAGTAAAGATCATTCTATAAATCTTGACTTTTAGGCATGTTTTTTATCGACTGAATGATGTGAACTGTCAACCGCTGTAATCTTGAAGATAAAGAAAATTCTATTTTTATTCCGACAGGAGAAAGCGTGTTTTCTCCCCCCCCCCTCCCCCGCGTTTTTAACATATACTCTCAAAAAACTTGATTTTATAAAACGGCGCTAATGATTTAATTAAAGGATCGTTTTAACATACTTTGAGAAAAAATGAGTTTGTTCTTCTATATTTGATTTTTATAAAGTGGCTGATTTTATAATCCAATGATTTTATAAGTGGCGGACACTGTATTATGTCAGTGAGTGTTATGTTCAGTAGTTAAACGTTGTATTTAACCAAAGCGTTTTAAAGTTGTTCGTGAAATTTGAGAATTTAGAAACGCGGTTTGTTAAATGAAAATAGTTTTTTCTTAAAGTGATCTCATATGTATATGACCTTTTAGAAAATGGTAATGGTAGACTAAATATATTTACAATGCGAAGATCGATCATAAAGGACGAATTTTAAACAATTTTCATACAATGAATAACCTATTCTTGAAGAAAAAATGTGTAAACAAAAGCATAAAATAAATTGTCTTGGGCATATTTGTATGCTTATACGGTTTCTAAAAATGTTGCAAACTTTTGAGCAGAATATTTCTACAAAAGGTAAATTAAGAAAGGATAAATTAACAGAGTAAAATCCCAAAAGTAAATTAAAGTAGCAATTTATCTTAAATGCAATACTTTCTAAACAGACTTCCTTTTTGAAAACCAATCATATAATTGCTATTAATGATCCAATTCTACCTGATGCTCTCAGTTTCAAATGCAGTCATTGTGGAAACATGATTGGGAATAAACAAACACTTAAATTTTAAGTAGTGCTTTGAAACAATAGACTAAAATGATTCTCATAACTATCTGCACAATAAGAATCAAGACTATAGGAGAAATTATGTAAACGATCTTCCTAATATATGATTTGAGAAAGTGCTCATTAATGAGAAATTTGAGAATTGTTTGTAATAGTTAAGAAGGAGACGTTTTCTTTCTAAAAGAAATGTTAAAATGTGAAGATTAATGACATTCAAAAAAGTAAATTGAAGATTATCACAGAACTATTTGGTTAGTTCTATATGATAAATGAAAAAAAAATGACATAATACTTTTTGTGCCATTATTTTACATTAAGATAAAATTGTATCTTCAGAATGCCAGTGATAAACCCTTAGACAACGGCAGTGCAACTGTTGTACTTACGAAAAGTGTTCTCATTTCTTCACCATGCCCCATCTCGTAGCGTTATGCCTTATATTTGACCACATGAACGTCACGCCAAGAGGTTGGGCAAGGTGCAGAAAAGACAACATTTTTCATCGGTACAACAGTTGTACCACCGTAGGTTAACGGGGGTAACTGCGTGTCATTAATGTGTATGGTGTGTTACAAAGCAGAAAGAATTAGCATTACTGGTTGCGTCACCCTGATGCCCAAATGTTCAACATTCATGCCTAAATTGAATAAGATAAGTTGAATGTTAATTTACCAATCGGGGTAATGACAACATATCCTAAAAATCCTTAATAGAATGAGGACAACTATCCTTGAAAAATCCTAAAAATAATCCTGTATTAAGATTGACTGTTCTGAAATAAAGCCAGTGATTTTCTTAAAACCCTCAATCGTCATCATAGTTTCCTATGCAGCTTGGCATAATCCGGTGGTTGCATGGTTCCCTGAAGAAGAAAGAAAACTAGGGCATGATTCATGGTCAACATGCTCTCCTACACAAATAAGGAAAACTATAGTTTAGATTGCCATTAGAATAAAAATATAGCCCCGAAATTGTGTCGATAGATCTCAAACTCCTTGTTGGAGTTGAAAAATCTAAAAAAAAAAAAAACCTCTAATTAATATGTTGGTCCCTTCCTCTCCAAATCGAAACAATAGACATGACGAAACTCAAAATCCGGAAAAAAAAAAGAGATAGGGTGTGATGGGACAAAATGGTGGTCATATGCAAATTCAATTGGTCATTTTTTATACAAATTAACAAAAATGGTTTCATAAGCATTTCAAAAGGTTTTTTTCTTTTTTTGGTCGAGCAGTGTTGCTTAAGAGTGATAAAATAGTTCATATTGTTTTATTCCCTTTACACACATGATAAAAATAGTGCATAATATGAAAGGTTCACATACTCTAACAACATATATTAATCATGAAATCACTTAATCTGACCTTTTAACTGCCTTTTTTTATGCCATGTTGAAAGACAAGGAAGATGCCAATAAATAACCAAATTAGATGGTAATGCTGACGGAAATATTGAATAAGAAGTAAGTGCAAAAGATGTAATGTGAACTGCACTCTGTTCTGAAACTTAGAAGCATTTCAGCATTTAAAAGTAACTCTTAACGAAATCAAGTACTTTCATAATAATAACACTAATAGTAATTACAACAAGAAACATTACAATAATAATAATTATTATTACTAAAATTATATTTTTATAGCTATAACTGTAAGTTTTCGTTTACTTTATATACTACCTCGCATTGTTTTAAAGCACACGGTTTACGTTTAAGACAAAACACGCACATAGCACACATACACACATAAACGCGTAGTTTGATAAAGTTTGATAAATAAATGCTAATGCAACTTATTAGTGCAACTCTAAAAAAAATAGGGAATGTAAATAATGCTTTTGCTATTTTCTGAGAAAATTAGTACTCTTGCACTGGCTTTTATTGGAACATTTTTAAATTGAAAAAAAATGAAATGGTGCCTCCACTGCACAGACCAAATAATTCCAAATAATTAATTTCTTTGAAATTCTATGAAACTTTAAACAAACAATCAGTGCTACAGACAAGCTTCTAAGAAATTTTAGCCCCGCAGCTTTATTGCAATTTAAACTAAAAAAGGAATGCTCGACAAATAAAAACGTTGCTATTAGCAACGGTTTGCAGACGATTGCCTAAGGACTAATGATTTAGAACCTTATTTTTGCTTCCATTTTTAGTTAACGATACTTTTCTTTCCTGGAAACTAGACTGTTGTTTGGGTGTAAATATTTCACTCTTTACGAACTGTTTAATTTAAAAAAAAATAAGTACTATGGATATTACAATCTGCACTACATTACAATTTGCAGTTAGAGAAAAACCGTCGCATAATGTCTAAATTTCTTTTAAGGGAACTGTTTCCAGTACAACTGTTTGTACTAGCTTTGACCCAATGGATAAGATTTACGCCACTTCAGCTTTTTTAACCTCTCTTCACAAGATTCTAACATATAGGATTCTGATATCTTTTCTACTTCTTATTTTGAGAAAATAAGTTGGTAATATTTAAATTCTAAAATCTTATTTAATGTCTTATATATTATTTTTTTAGTCTGTTTTCTGCAAGTACATGATATCTTCCTCACTCTTTTATTAAATTATACAATCTATTTGAAAAGGGGAATTAAGAGCAAGAATCTGAGAAACTATCACGCATAGCATTATGAGGTGATTCATGTCCTCTCAGATTTTCTCCCAAAAATTACCAAATGTTTATTATCTTATTGAAAGACCAAATCCAGAATGTTTTTCTCTAAAGTTGAGTTGTTTAGTTTTTATGGACCCCTAAAGATGAAGGTGAGGCATCAAAAACTAAGCGGATTTTCAAGACATGGAAGCTGCCGTGAGCCAAAACTCTTACCAGGAACTGTTTAACTTCAATTTTCTTTTTGTATATGGAATATAGACTGTTGAAACTTTACAAAATGAATGTTAAATTTGTGGTAAGTTGTTGCCGTAAGGTCAGTGAAGGCCCTCAAATCAAGGCATTTTTGACGTTTTCTAGCGTTTTTGAGGTCCAAAAACAGCTTGTACATTTCAGTTGGCACGGCAAAAGTGGTATCGTTTGAAAGACCAGTGTAAGCACTTTAAAATAATGTATAAATAACCGAGGAAAGTTCAACGTGCTTTTAGTTGCGTAAGGCCGAAATATGAAAAATGTCATATTTTACCGATATTCAAACGGTCATAACTTCTTCTGCCAACAACATATTGAAATATTTTTTTGCCAATGTCACACTCCATTCTTAGCCTTAACAGAACAGTTGAGTCCTTTGAGGCGAAATGTAAAAAAATATTTTACAAAAAATGTACAGGAAAAAATAAATTTTTTGTTAAAATTTTTTTCACATTTCGCCTCAAAGAACTCAACTGTTCTGTTAAGATAAAGAATAGAGTATGACATTGGCAAAAAAAAGTATTGCAATATGTTGTTGGCAGAGGAAGTTATGATCGTTTGAATATCGGTAAAATGTGACATTTTTCATATTTCGGCCTTACGCAACTAAAAGCACGTTGAACTTTTCTCGTTTATTTATACATTATTTTAAAGTGCTTACACTGGTCTTTCAAACGACATTACTTTTGCCGTGCCAACTGAAATGTACAAGCTGTTTTTGGACCTCAAAAACGCTAAAAAACGTCAAAAATGCCTTGTTTTGAGGGCCTTCACCGACCTTAAGGCAACAACTTACCACACATTTAACATTCATTTTGTAAAGTTTCAACCTTCTATATTCCATATACGAAAAGAACATTGGAGTTTAAGAGTTCCTGGTAAAAGTTTTGGCTCTCGGCAACTTCCATGTCTTGAAAATCCGCTTAATTTTTGATGCCGCACCTTCATCTTTAGGGATCCATAAAAACTAAACAACTCAACTTTAGAGCAAAACATTCTGGATTTGGTCTTTCAATAAGATAATAAACATTTGGTAATTTTTGGGAGAAAATCTGAGAGGTCATAAATCACAGGCGTGACACTCTCTCAGATTCTTGCTCTTAAAGACTTACTCGTTGATAATGTTGCATTTAAGCTTCACTTTCCCGTGAAAATAGATGATTCAGTATGTGGGTTTTAAAAACAACATAGCACGTTTTCAGAAAGTAGCAAAGTGGGGCCACTGTCCCCTCACCGCCCCCGAAGGTGTTTTTAGATGAATTTAGCTTAAAACTTTGGCTCAAAGAATACTTAGATTTTCATTTAATCTAAAACTCACTTTCACAATTTTGCTACCATTTGAACTTAGTATGTGTTTTGTGATTTTTCTATTATTTTGAAAGTTGTTAGTGAGAATTTACTTGCGAAACTTCAATTGGCGTAGGATTTTTTGTAGAAAATATGCACTTTAATAATTTTGCGTTTTAATAATACCATTTATGTTTTGTATATTTACGTTTAAATTTCTGTTCGAGTTCCTAGAAAAGAAAGCAGAATTTCTGAATTTTCCCAATTTAGAAGAGATTGCTTAAACTTTAACTGTACACTATTCATATAAACTACAAACCGCAACAAATAAGATAGCATCATAAGCTGTTTTGCACATATTTAAGAATTGGAGAATAAATCAGTCAAAAGTAGTATTATATAATACATTCATTTTCTCAAATCCTTTATTTATTTACTTATTTTGTTTTGAAATGTGCCACCCTTGTCGCCAAGGTGAGCGATATCTCTGCCGCAAAAAAGAACCTATTCTATGACGCTACTTCAAAAAGAGCAGCGTAGCTTTTTATTTATATCGCACATTCTACATTTGCACTGCGAAAATGTTAGAAACTTTCTGCTTAAAGTTCCAGAGCAGCCCAATTTCCAACCTATCTTTCGAAAATAGTCATTCCTTTAGGTCCTAAAGGAAACATGTTTGAATTATGGCATCAATTTAAACAGCTACTCGACACCGCCATTTTTGGGTGGTATGCAAGGCTGAGCAATGTTTGGAATTTCATTCGTTCCGATGGAAGTAAAGCACGTTGTAGTTTAAAACAG
Organism: Uloborus plumipes; assembly: GCA_038373865.1. Classification (NCBI taxonomy): domain Eukaryota; kingdom Metazoa; phylum Arthropoda; class Arachnida; order Araneae; family Uloboridae; genus Uloborus; species Uloborus plumipes. The sequence goes on along the minus strand of JAXGGA010002113.1, from coordinate 19,913 downwards.
CACAAACGGAAAAAGAAAACTACATCGTACCCTAGAAGAGGGTTTTTTTTTTTCGAGAAAGTATTTGATGCTTACATTTGCTTTGTAATGTAAAAGAGCTATTTCGCAGCATTTTTTATTCAATAGATATTTCGTATTCCTATTTTTATACGAAGTGTTTGTACTTTTTCAAAATTTATTGCTTTGGAAACGAAAATGGTGTTTCTTTTTTCGAAAATGCTTTAGTCATTCAGTACGTGGTAGACGTGGGATGTTTTTATATTGTACAGCATATCGGAAAACAAGATAACATTATCCCAGCATTCCGAATGTTTTCTAATGTAATCCTCAACATACTTTATGACCACGAAGAAATTAGTCTTGATATTTTATTAACAAATACGACGTTTTAGTTGAACTTGGATGAAAAGACATTTTTTGAAATATCGGCGCAAAAGAGTTAAAAGTGAATGTAATGTTGAAAATGTGAAGTAAAACTTTTGTGAACAGTATATTATTTCAGAAAGAGATTTATACATCTCTACCTTTTTAGCATCCACGTTTGTTGTAAATCATTTGAAATTACTAATAAGTTCAATTTCTATTCTAACATGCTTATAGGTAATACTTGGTTATATTAGTTAAGGATTCCGGGCTGTTGTGCCGTGGTCTGAATGGCTTTAATCCATACGTTTCGATCGCAACTGCGGCGGTCATCTTCAGTGGGTGTCGTTGATTAATTTGGCGACTGGTGCGAAATTTCGAACTGCTGCAAGATTTTATCTTGGTAAATCATTAAATCTTGGTTATCAAAATCTTGCAGCAGTTCGCATCAGTCGCCAAATTAATCAACGACACCCACTGAAGATGACCGCCGCAGTTGCGATCGAAACATATGGATTAAAGCCATTCAGACCACGGCACAACCGCCCGGAATCCTTAACTAATATTTACACCGGCCGTGAAAGCCTTCATTTTTACAAATACTTGGTTATATTCCAATATTGTTAGCAAAAATTTAAAACATCGTATTATTTTATGAGAAACCTGAATTGATTGATTGCTTTAAGATATTACGAACTATTTTAAATGAATTATTTCATAAGGAAATTTTGATTTCTTAAAGAACTAAAAGAGTGTCATTGGATTTTTTAACAAATGCGTTTATAAATAATTTTTCACTGGATTGAAATGTTACTGTTTTTCTTTCTCAAGACTTATCTCTATGTTTTAACATTTTTACGAAATTGATTACTTCCTAATACTGACTTGATAATTGTTGTTATTCATTTTGTTTTAAGCAACGATTAAAAAAACCATGTCCCATCCAAGCAAAGTCGTTCACTATCACTAGGACGATTTTAGTACTATCAAAACCAAAAACCGGAGAGAAAACGACAAACTCTGGCTGCGACTCCAACTCCGACTCCTTTACCCCAAAACCAGTCTCACATCGACCCCTTAGCAATGACAAAAAGGTAAGTTTTACTATGTTTACAATTATCAGTATTTATTTTTGTTTCTGGCAATAATTCAAAAGCTTGTCCAACCTACCAACGACAAAGTATGTATGATAAAAGCTATTCATGGAAACTTGCAAAAGCCAACCATAAACTATGTACCATGGGGGTTCATTTCATGGGAGACAAGATACAATATTATTTAAAAAGTGTTCATCTACTCTAAGGTTAACAATGTAGTATATACAAAAATAATTCTTTCTGTTATTAAACATATAAAACCTGCAGCGTAATTTTACGTGGTTTCTGATAAATATTTAAATTAGGATATTCGAAATTATTTACCGATAGTACGAGGAAAAATAAGTAATTAAATTCCAAGATGAAAGAAGAAATGAAGGAATCTCGAATTGTCTGCTCTTATTAATTAATCATGGACAAAAATAAATTGCTCCAGTTCATGTGTTTAGAAGAACATGTAGCCTACTCCCATGGAGGTAATTAGAATTGGAGAGCTACATTCTCAGACTGCAGTCATTAGTTACCCTAATATCCTACTCTCGTTTCCACTCTCATATTTATAAAAAGTATTCATTCTTACTAATTGGTGAATAAGGAAGGAAGAAAACTGATGCTATTCGAAAAAACAATTTAGTATTATACTATTTCTGAAGATTTGGATTCTTATTATGTTTCATGCCGAAAGACTCTTTTTTACGCCTGACTGCAGAGATAAAAAAAATGAAAGAAAGAGGATCACATTTGCTGCTCATTTTTCAAAATTCAGTCATTATCTGAAATCAATTGGATAACTATCACTGACACTGGGAAAAAGTATCTAAACTCAAATGTCTTTACTGAAATAATGCTTCTCGCTCCCGTTGGATATATTTCATCGTCTTTAATCATCTTGTCTGCTCCGTTATTCAGTAAAGACTGCAAATTTAAATATTTTTCTTCTGATCACCGCTTGCTGAAATCTATATTCGTGCATTAATGAGAGGAGAGATTGTTACCATTTGGTTCGCTGTCTGAAATAAGGATGTAAGTCATGTTTTTTTTAAATATGTTTTTTTATGAAAGGAGGTCAAATGTAATATAACAATTGTAGTTGTCATGATGACTACGGTGTCAGAGGGAACGTTAGACTCCGGTTCCGAGTCCGAAAATTGTAGAGCCATCGACTTTTTTTCCGACTTCTTAACCCAAAAATCATTAGGATTTCAAATTCACGGTCGACTCTTACATCCTAGTCTTGGCTGAGTCCAGGACTCGAAGATAATCTGACTGACTTCAACTCCGACCCTTGGAACTTTAAGTCTTTCAGGTCCAGATTCTAATTCTGAGTGGTTTAATCAGTCCGACTCTAATTCCATGACACACTTCGAACATATGGTTGACTTTTAAGGTTCTATTCCAGAAAACAATGATAGCATTTCGCTTCGCATTGACGTCATAACTCCTTCCTAAACGTCTCTTTGTAGAATTTCTCTGCGGATACGGTTAAAGACGGAAGTTATGACCTCAATCCGCAGTAGAATTATTTCATTCGGGTGCGGAATAAGGGTAGTAATGATAATAAGGGACTGAATGTACAGTTAGATGTCATTGGAATGAAGTAATCATGATGGCAGTGAATCGTTGTACTAAAAGGAACAGGGCCGACTAAAGGCCATGCTAGCCTTGTTGGAAACTAGGGGCCCGGATCGGAATCGCAGCATACTCTTTTTATGCTCTACGGAGAGGGGGTTCCAACCTGAGTAGGAGGTGCCCTCCTTGACTTTTGGCGGCCCAGGGTTAAAATAAAGTTTTAGATTTTCATCTAGCAGTGCAAAAAATGGTGTGCCTTTACCCGTTATGTCCCAAATTAATTTAGCAAATTTTAAAAATTAGTGGTGTCTAAGGCCCCCTACGCCTTAGGGCCCCTAATAAAACTATTTCCGATTGCAGGTACCATCTGTCGGTCTCTCAGTGAAGTACACGGAGTGGTACTTAAAAGCTTCAGCATGATTCCAGCTAAATAGGATTCATAATACTAAATTGATATAAGCGGGACTTCTGAGTCCCCTCGGGGCATAAAGGGTTAAACAATTTGAGCAGTGGTTAAAGGGCATATGTGATTTTTAAGGCTATTCTGTAAACGAAATGAAATGCATTTCGTTTTTGCTTTTGATGAAAATTTTTAAAATTGCAATCTATGCTGTCCGACCAGCCTTTTTATTTCTGGAGAAGAAATCTGTTGACAGAGTTCTTAACCAACGTCAATAGTCTTAGACTTCCAATACAGACTTCCGGCATCGCTGGTAGTTTGGCGAAGCTAAGATTTGATTAAAACCGAAGTTCAGGAGGCGGGAATGTACACTGCTCGACATTGAAAATGCAACACCAAGAAAGAGTGGTCAGAAATTGATGAAATTTGGTAAGAAGACGGAGACAGCATGGAACAAAAAGTGATATTTATTTCAAAATAAATAAGCAAAATTTAGAGCGAGGACGGCGTCGGCTTAGTAAGAAGTAGGACCACCGCGGACAGCGATGCACGCAGAAACACGTCTAGGCATGGAGTCAATAAGCCTGCGGATGGTGTCCTGAGGGATGGCACTCCATTTCCTTTCAACCATTTGCCACAGTTCGTCCTCTGAACGAGGCAGTGACAGGTTCTGCAAACGGCGTCCAATCACGTCCCACACATGTTCGACTGGTGACAAGTCAGGAGAGTATGGTGTCCAGAAAAGCATCTGTACACCTCGTAGAGCATATTGGCTGATTCGAGCACTGTGAGGCCGGGCGTTATCCTGTTGAAAATTGCATTTGGCAGACCCTGAAGGTAGGGGATTGCCACCGGCAGCAGTACATTATCTACATATCGTTGGGCCGTCATAGTGCTCCGAATACGAACTAGAGGTGATACGGAATTGTATGCAATAGTGCCCCAAACCATTATGCCACGCTGTCGCGCTGTGGGGCGTTCCACAGTTACTGCCGGATTCGATCTTTCTCCACGTCGACGCCACACACGTATGCGATGACTATCGCTGGACAAACAGAAGCGGGATTCATCTGAGAACACTACGGTTTGCCATTCTGCCATCCACGTCGCTCTGGTCCGGCACCATTCCAAACGTTGGAGTCTGTGCTGTGAGGTCAATGGCAGTCTTCTTAGCGGGCGCCGTGATTGCAGGCCACGTGCAACCAGTTGACGGGAAATGGTTCTGGTCGACACAGGAACATCCAGGGTACCTTGCACGTGCTGCAGAATCGACGTACAAGTGACTTGCGGGTCCGCCACAGCTTGTCGGTGAATCCGTCGATCCAAGCGGTCTGACGTCACTCTGGCTGCACCTGCACCCCTCAATGTGACTACATTTCCTCTTTCCAACCATCTCCGACACAGCCGATGCACAGTGCTTGCATCCATGTGGGTATCAGCTGCAATTTGACGTATGGACGAACCTCCCCTTCTCAGTCCGATCACCATACCCCTTGTAAAGTCGTCTATATGCTGGAAGTGTCTTCGTTGAGGACGGCGTGGCATTTCCTCCTATCACACGTATCCTTCGAGACAAAAACCAAATTTCTCCGATAATTAGTCTGGCAGAAAAATCAACATGAACATAGCCCACTTTTCAACTTCATTCTGTTATATCTTACTTCACGTGCGTCGGAGAGCTGCGCATTTCATATCATTTGCATAACTCAGTGACGTGCGTCTACGGTAAAGTTTGCATGAATTTCTGACCACTCCTTCTTGGTGTTGCATTTTCAATGTCGAGCAGTGTATAAAACTTAAATGAATGGAAGGAAGAATGTTAGAGAAATGATTTGAGTTTACAGATAATATGCAAAATATTTTCTAACATTAAATCAAACACGTACACAATTTTTTCTTATTTTGAGAACATTAAAGTTATTGATACTGATAGAATAAACACTCTACAATACTTTCTTTTTTCAGAAATCTAGAACAAGCCGGCTTTACGATAGTTAATCTGCCACTCAACATAATCTTTAAATAGCTATAAAATTTGCTTTTTGTATGTTTCCTCCCATTGCATACCTGGTTTTATTTGACATGTGAATGCAATAAACCAAAAATAAGGGACATACTGGATAATCTATAGGTCTTAATGATTCTACTAAACCATTAATTAGCACAGTTTGTTAAGATGTATTTTGGAGATACCAGTAATCCATCTTCAGTTCAAAAGATTGAGAATTACACTGACAGTTTTATACAGGTAAATGTGTATAAAATAATGTAATTTAGATACCTCAACCGATGCTTTAACAGCAGCTGTGAAACCATCCTCTACAAAGATAGATAACAATGATTTTAATAAGGTGGGTTAGAGTAGAAGATGGCAATCTACCCGCCTACCTGTTACTGGTAAATTTATATATGGAATATAATTATCGATAGATTAGTCTAGTATCTCAGTCAATGCTCTAAGTTATTCCGTAACACTACTCCTGTAACCGATTAAATTGTCTTACTTAGAGACATTCTTGTGTGCATGAACGAACTATTCGTGACTCGGGGCTTATCTACCTTTAAAATATTTTCAATGCATATGTTCAATGTCTTGTTCATTACCCTCATTTGTCCCAACAAACTGTCTTTTTAGCCTACTTTCTGATTAAAGTTTAAAAAAATGTGAAAATATGCATAAAACGGGGTTTGAAAATACTGCCAAGTCCAAAAAAAGGTCAAACATTTAAGATTGGAAAGTATTGTTATGAAATGGGGAAAATGTGTGTGTCTGTGTAACCATCCCCCTTAATATTTTTTGAATGAACATTCCTATTTGAACACCCTAAAATACACTCTGCGATCTAGAAGGTGAGGACATATCATTGGGATAGCATAATGCATGCATCTTGGTGTATGTTATTGATTCTGTTTCAATACAAATTGTGTAATAATATTATTTTATAATGCCTTTGTATCTCTGAAGCCTACAATTATCTCTCATTTTGATGCGACTTTTATTCTTCGAAATTTTTAATTTTTCGACATCCCGGGTATAAATTACATCGGATAATCGAGCATTTGATTCAATTTGTTTCACTGTATTCTATTTCACAATTTCTTCGTCATTAAAAAAATGATTAGTTTTGCATGTAAATTTATTTAAACCGAGAAAAAAAAAGAAGTATACTATGTGCAAAATATTTGCTAATGTAAAATAATTTTCTTCCAAAAATATAGCACGGAACTGAATAAAATATAAGAGCCTCCAATTGAATATTTATGTTGAAGAATTAAGGGAATTGTTATTCTGACTTCGTCCTCCTGAGGAATGTGTGAAATTAGAGTACTTACATTATTATACAATTTCCACTTCTTTTGGTATTCATCGAAGTAATCATGCATGCATTATAATGCATGTTAAACAGGTCAAGTTTCTTCAATGTATGTAATTTATGGTTTAAAATACTATGGGGATGACGCAGATAACTACTAAATTTCTTAGAAAGATAGAAACCGAACATTATTTCCCCATTAAATGATCAGCTAATTATAGTTTAGAAAGTCTTTGTTATATTTTTCTGTAAGGGAATGATATTTACTTTTGCAAAGAAGAAGTAATGAAGAAATGTAAATGAAGAATGACGGTAGTAGAACTCACTTAAAAGTACTCTGAAATAACTTTGAAGTATCGTTTGATACAAAATGAGGCATAATAAATGAAGTGTCTATGCTTAAGTGCAAATATTTTCCTTGAAACTAAAACTAACGGCGCCGTCTTTATTTTTCGCGGAATTTTTTAATTAAGCCTCTAATTACTGGAAACTATGTCGAAATGACATATAAATGAAGTAAATGTAGAGTGGCAGTAGTGTTAGTCTCATATAAAGTTACTTTATAACAAATATTAGGTAAATTTTGATAAAAGTTGATGCACAAAAAAAAGTAACTATGCTTAGATACAAGTCATTTCCCTGAAATTAAAATTGTATCGATGTCATAGTTGGCCTTCGGCGAAAAAAAGCTCAATGATTTGAAAATCTTGCCTGTTCCCAATTTCTTCAGTTAACAAATGAAATACTCATAACTGATTTAGTATAAGACATTTAAAATGATATAACGCAGTAATTAACCACCTCTAAGCCAGGGCTAAGGCAGAAGCATGCAATACACCACCAACTCGCTCATTTCATCCATGGACTGCAGTTTTGTGCTTTTTGGCACTCGTTGGCATTAAATAGGAATTAAACGAGATGGAGGCAGAAATCCTCTTATAAAGCAAAGAGAGCCGAAAAAAACTGGTAGCTAATGTGAAATTAGAACACCAGCGCGCGACCGCACTTGGTACGGTACAACTCGTAAATTTTGAGTATATACTGAAATTGAGTTTAGGATTCGTGCTTTTTGGCACTCGTCAGCATGGAGTAGGAATTGAACGAGCTGGAGGCAAAAATCCTCTTAATCAGTAAAAAAGTGAAATAAACTAAGAAGATTCTAAGAAGACTCTAGAAACAATTTAAATCTTTTTAAATTTTACATGTGTTTAGATCATCGGAGGTGATATGAGATCGACAATCAGGGTCACGGTTTTTAAAAATGTTTAACTTAATGTTTGTACCAAAAGGTTTCAAAATTATTAACATCATAGTTTAGGATGGTTCATTATTGCAAAAAGGATTTGCTTGCCTAGATCACAGGCCTAGTGCGAAGATCTTAAGTTGTTCACGAAATTGAATTAAACTCTTTGTTAAAAAGCACGAAATGGAGAGAAAGGGATAGGTTTAATTCAAAAATCCCCCTTTTTTAAGGCTATATTGGGCAGAGGCACACAAAAATCAAAATTCAAATTTGATTCTTCTAAAAATGATTCGATTCCGTGCTCCTCTGGGAGGTTGACAATTTTCCCCTCTTTTTCGGGTAAAAGGAGAGGGTAATTTGCACGGATTCAAGTTGGAATACTTTTGCAAAGCACCTACGAAAGTAACACAACTTAATTAAATGCCAATTACCCTTTCCAATTACCCGAAAAAGATAGAAACATTGTCAATGTTTCCAGGTCTGGAGGAAATAGTCACCGGAAGTCAACTTACCGGAGGAGCATTATACTGAGATCTAATTCAGTACCAAACAGTAAATACGGGTGTCATATGAATCCAAAAAACGTTTAGTTGTTTAGAGACAATAAGCTTTGAGGCAGAGGGAATTTTCAAACATCAAAATCATTAATTGGCAATCTAACTAACATGTGCGCCAATTTTTATGAAAATTAATTTAGTAGATCTTGTGTAAAAGGGTAGGCCATATGTGGCTATGCGGTTTGTAAAAGATGCAAAACTACAACTATTTTCCAAAATTTAATGAACTTATGATTCAAGTCATAAAGGTTTGTGGATAGCTAAAACATTATCTATGTTTACCTTTCCAATGAAGTGTATTATTTAATGAAAGAAAATGTATAACTATATTTTTAACAAAGATTTTGATGTCTTAATACACAGGAAAAATAAATGAAAAAATAATCATTTTTAGCTTTTTTCGCGTTAGAATTTTTTAATGAATTTTTAGGGCTTAAGAATTTTCGTTCACTTATCATTTCAAGCCAATGCTCTCGTAACAAAAGAAACATGGAGGAGGGGGAATTCTTCAGTTTTGGTTACATTATATGCAATTTTCTTGATTAATTTTGAAATTGCTTTAACAAATTTACATAATTTCATAACATCAAAGATGACCGAGAAAAAATCATTCAGAATATAAAGAGAAATTGAACGGTATTTCTATCATTAAAAAAAATTGAATTTAGAAATAAAAAGTAGCAAATTTAAAGATGTGTTTTTAATCTTATATATTAATTAGTTAAAACTGAAAAATTACATTCTCTAAAAGAAACGAAGCAAGAAATGAAGAAAGGAAAGAAAAAGCTAAATAAATGCTTTTAAAACATGCTTACAAATATTAATGTAGCAAACCCTTTTCGAAAAAAATGCTTTCCAAAAAGAAAAAAAAAGGATCACTCTTTTGTATGACTAATATTATTAAAATACCTATAAAATAAATTGTTAGAGTTTTGTTACTCTAAAAACTCATTTGCATTAGTAATTTTTCCATAATTTTTTTATAAAGAAAACAATACTTTCAGTTACGCAATTTGAAAAGAAAAATTTATTGAAAATTCAGCTTGAATTTTTTTTGGAAGGAAAACTATATAATAATAATAAAAAAGTACGTAAATAAAAAGATAGGGATTTCGTAAACTTCCTAGTTTTTAATGTTCGTTTACAAAACACAATTTTTTTTTAAGTCTTAAATAATCAAATTATACAAGCCAAATATATTTTTCATAAAGCACTGCTCTTTTACAATTTACATTAACGTTCTCATTTTTGTAGCTTTAAAGTCACAACTTTTTATAAAATTACGAAGTGAAAACAATAAAAGTTTATCAACACAAAACAGCACATGTTTTTATACAACCTCATCAGAACAACTTCGCATAAAATCAGCTGTAACATTGTTGAGGATTTTATTTTCTATGCTCGAGATTAAATTATGAAATATTTCATAATAAAATCTCATAAAATAGCTTCATGTTTTAAAGCTTATAAGTTTTGTAACAATTGTCTAAAAATAATGAGCTTATCGCTCCTTCTGTTATCTTACAAATTTTCCCTGTTTCACAGTTCACTGATTACTCTTGAACAGTACTGAAGTCTTCTTAAAATATTAAAATGTGTTTCTCCCTATACATGTCCAACAAAACATTAACAAATGTGCCTGAAGAAAATGACAAACAAAGTTTATGCATTTTGCATAAACAAAGTTGATACATTTTGCATTGAAAACCAACAATCAGCAACCAAAAAGTTGTAAATTAATTTAAAATTTCAGATTTATTCTGCTTAAAATCAACGTCAGTTTTTAAAATGATTGTGAAAATACGATTTATGAGATAGGTGTTCATTAATAACAAACAAATGACACAGAAATTTGGAGTTAACTTTTAATAATAATCTCTGAATGACAAAATTAAGTTTTAAAAACTCTTAATGTAAAAAAAATGCATTTTAAAATATTCAAAGACTACTCTAAAAATAGCTCCATTAATCAATGCATTTGAGTAATTTGTAGCACTTTTCAGTTCCTTATTATTCTTAGGAATAAATATGCACTTAGACTAAGGTATTTAAACTTTGTCTCTGTATTTAATGGAATCTAAAACACATTTTTTTTTACTCATTAGCAAGAATTTTAAGTTTCTTCAATGAATAATTTACAAGTATGAAAATATATATCATATATTTCCCTCTCCTTTAGAATAATGTTTTCGTAAAATTCTTACTTAAAGAAATAACATCGAAATGATTATTTCATTGGAATGTGTTGGCACTCTGCATTTAAGGAAAACCTTTTAACGAAACTGACAAATAAATTACTTAACTAAAAGAAGCAGCGCAAATATTTTCTATAAATTTATTCTTTATTGCAAGCAGTATGATTTGAATACTGGGTGGATAAATTTAAATACATTCTAAACAATTTTTCGTGCTTAAAATGTTAAGCAATTTCAGAAACAGGCATAACTATAGTTTAAATAGAGATAAAATTATTTTATTTCTATGAAAGGTTCACAAATAACTTCAATGTTTCTTTTATTTCAGTTGAAAACCCCTACACTGAGCAATCGTCTCGCACCAAACATTTATAATAGTTTGTAAAATTTCATTGAACATTAAAACATATAAAGCATTGAATAAATGCTAATAATAGAGATAAAACAACAGAAATAGTCTTCATATGTCAAAATATATATCTTTAAGAGCAAATAATGTATTTCTTTTAATTTTCAGCTAAGTTTCTATTTTGCAAAAGTATGATTTTCTTCACATTTCATTTTCCTATTTAGATTGAAATAAGCCGAAGATGTGCTTTTATAAAAAATCAGTTTGGTAAGCTTCTATTACATTTTGTTTATGACTTAACTATTGGTAGCAATTTTAATTCTTTCATTTATTTTATTGAAATTAGTAAAAAAAAACGAAAAGATTTAGAAGGAATATGAACAGTCTTCCTAAAGTACATGTTGAAACTTATGAACGCTGCATGCAGTACTGATTTCTATGTGGCTGGAAATTTCCAGAAGATAGAAGTTGCTACACTTTCGATAGTGTTACCTATTATGAAAATCGACTGTACTATAGTACACTGCAACCTTTCTTGACAACAGCATCGTGACGTCAGCGTGACGTTTGCGTGACGTTAGCCTATGAAAAACGAGCAAGATAAAACGTCACAGCCTACTTGGCGAATTAGAAGAGATCGCTGACTGCTTGTGAGCTCTTATTGGCTCCGCCCGTAGTGACGTTCAGCGTCAAGTTAAGTTGCATTCTAGTATAATTAAAAAAATCAATATTTAAAGAAAAACATTCTTATTATATGAAATCGCTGAAAAAAGATTTCTAGAATATAATACTCGTACCTTGTTAGAAATATGTAGCAACTAATTCTACCAAAGTAGTCATTATGAAATATATAGGGATTGGATAAAAGTGCTCGGGAACTATCTTGTTAAACAGTGCAACAGCAATTGAGTACGTATTATGCTGTAAGTTACCACCCTTAAGCCAGAGCTAAGACAGAACTACTTGTAATACGGGTCATTCCATAGAAATGTCAACCTTGGCCGAAGGAAAAAAAAAATACCGAAGCGAAAAAAGTATCAATAAATAAATAAATAAATAAATAAAAATCATACAGCATAAGAAGTTTTAAAAATATGAAAAAGTATTGTAATTATCACTGAGATTAGCCATAATCAATAGTTTGTAGTGTGTTCACTGCTCGTTATTCGATGGTTACGGTAGTCACGTTACGTTAGTCACACTCCATCTTGACTAAAAGTGACACTTAAGACTAAAAAAAAATAAGATTGAATAAATATGTTTTATGTTTTTAAAAGCCAACTTTACACATTTTTCAAATATATCATTGAATTTTTAACTCTTGCTTAACTTAGAGAAATGTTTGCTTCACAACATGAGCATTCATTTTCAGGGTTGCAAAAATGTTACGTTAGTCACGCTGCTATTTTAGTTGAAAAAAATATACAGTCGGTAATTTTGTTTTAAATTCTTAGCGGAAATGATACGTAGATACCATGTACATTGTAAATCCACCAGCATAACTAAAAAATATTTTTTATCCGTGAAGTTACAAGTAAAAACAGTCTCAAAATCAGCTCTGAATGTTACGTTAGTCACTATGGAATGACCCATACACCACTAACTCGGCTATACCACTAAAAGGCATCACACTTTGGTTCTTATTAGAACTCATCAATCCGGAATATGTAGTAACCAAGCTGAAGGCAGAAAATATGATATAGAAGCTAAGAGTGCCAAGCAAACTGGTAGACAAAGAAAAATTAGCACACCAGCAAGAGACCGTAACAACGGTACGGCTTCACTTTTAAATTGAAGGCAAAGCTTCTTTATTAACCCATTAATGCCTAGTGATCCTTTTTAGGGACGGTCCAAAAATAGTCTTAATTTCCCCAAAATGAACATTTCAACCAAATAATAGTGCTCAATGAGTACCTTGGTATTGTTTCAATTCGTTATCAACAGATTGCAGCACATAACCATTGTAAAGTGTGTTCTGTAGCAGTTTTAATATGATCTTTATCAAAAATGACATCGTTCACAATCTCAAGAAAAAAAAGCTAAGTTTTCAAAGTTATTCCCAGCTTCCCAGTTTATGTTAATTGCTGATTTTATTTCTTCTTTTAAAATGTCGATTTAAATATTATATCGTAGGCAGAAAAAAATTTTAGTGAAAAAAGTATATACCTTCTGGGGTGTATCGTAACTTTTAAGGGACGATTTTTCTTTCCTTAATAAAAAAATTGTTTACATATTTTTTTTATTATTTTTCCTGTCCATTAAACACTGTTTGTAACTAATATACAAAATATCTTTGGAAAAAAAAGTCAGGCATTAATGAGTTAAGCAGTAAGTTAACGCCCTAAAGACAGGACAAAACTGCACCGTCAGCATTAAAAAAAATAAAAAAAAAGAGCATGTGTTTTGAAGACATGTGTCTAAAATTTATCTTTTTGAAAACATGTGGCAGATTTGATAGAAATATTGAATGGTTCATTATGAAACGTATAGGGGTTGGATAAAAGTGCTCGGGAAATATCTTGTTAAACCATGTAACAGCAACTGTGTACGTAATACGCTGATGAAGATGTGTGTGTTAAATTTACTCTTTGAATAAACTACATACAAAGGTCTCGAAACGCGAATACAATAGGGACATAGTTTTTAATGCAAAACCCTTGCTTTAGATGTTTTTTCCCCCGTAAATCTGCAGATGGAAAAGTTTTTTTTTTTTAATATTCTTAGTGTTGATCTCCACCATAATTTGTATTCATTATTTTTCACAAAAATGCAACAATATAATCTATTTTTTCCGAGCACTTTTTATAAATTTTAATATGCAAATGTATAAAATGACATATTAAGTAGAAAATTCAACATTAAAAGACACTGATTTTAACAAAAAAAAAAAAAAACAATAGTGGATTATTAATAATATTTTTTGTTGTGGTGAAACAAAGCGTTTTTTTTAAATAAATATTTGAAAGCAAAAACTACTTCATTTTTGCAAACTTAATAATTTGGGAGACACATTTTATTATACAGTGTTTATCGAAGCGCAAAATGAAGTGTAGCAAAATTAATCTTAAATAATTTTCTTTACAGAAAACAAAAAAATTGGTAAAAACTAGCTATCAGTTTGAACTTCGAAATATCTTCTGTTATATTTTAATGAGCAAAATCTAGCTTCATTAAACCATGCTTAGAAATGTAGAACATGTTCTCTCATGCTAACGAGGAAATGTAAACAATTCTATATAAATTAGTCTTCCTCTCTTGTTAATATTCTCTTCCCTCTATGAATACCAATAAAATGTTAAAACTACAGCATTGTTGCCATTTTATACAGTTAATGAGAAAAATACTTTATTTTTAAAGGCAGTATACTCCATAAATTTGAAAATTTTCAAGCATAAGTAAAACAGAGTTTTATTCAACATTAAACTATTTTGTCATCCATTTAGTTTTCAGAAACGGTTGCCTTGACAACGGTGTTTGGAAGTATAAACGTGCTTTAGAATAAGTTACCAAATTATTCATAAACAGTTATCGTAGTGATTAATAAGATAATGAGTATTATTGTTCAAAAATGTTAACTTACTTCACTAATACATACCTGCAGCTAATTCTGTTCTTATTTTTTCGCTGCATACATTAAAAAAAAATGAATAAGCTTTTATACAGAACTGTTGTATTGTATACATGGTTGTAGTTTAAATTACCTTGTTTTTTAAATTTAAATAGATTTTTGAACAAACGTACATTATTGGAATTTTGTCTACACATTTTATGGATTATAATTAAATAAATTTGCAAAAGGAAAGCAGTTAAACTCTTTTCCGCTTGGTGAAGCAACGGTACATGATGAAAATACAACCACCTAAGAGCAGCAACGTTTATTATGCTATAGAAATAGTTGAAAGTGCTTTTTATGTGTTCTAACAAATGTTCTAACAAATTGTATTTAACGGTAGTGTGGAAATTTTCTCAATCGGCGACAGTAAGGTGCCCATAATAATTTCAGTTAACCCATTAATGCCTAGCGTCCCTTTTTAGGGACGGTCCGAAAAGTGTGTCTGAATTTTCCAAAAATGAACGTTTCAACCAACTAATTGTGTTCAATTATTACTTTGGTATTGCTTCAATTCCGTATTAACAGATTGCAGCACATAACCGCTGTAAAGTGTGATCTGTAGCCATTTGATTATGATCTTCATCAAAAATTACATCGTTCGCAATCTCAAGAACAAAAAGCTAAGTTTTTAAAGTTATTAACAAGTAAATCTGTCTGTGTTTGATATATGTGCTACTTTGATCGATGTTTTAGTTTACCTTTTTTTGCAATTTTGTAAATTTTAAATTTTTTTAGGATTTTATAGCAATTTAAGAACGTCCCTAAAAAGGGACGCTAGGCACCAAAGGCTGCATTGTTTAACCGTTGCTGATTTCTTGCTTAGAATCTATAATTTATATCAAAACAGTTAGTAAATGTTTTTAGACTGAAAAACAGATAATAATTGTCATTTTTAAAACTTATTTTATTTTCAAAATCTAATTAAATTAAATTAAATAATGTATATAAACTTAATTGTTCAATGTTCTTAAATATTTTCTCTTCTTTTTTTTTAATTACAAAAAATACTCAAGGTAAATTTTGAAAGAAAGCTATTTCAAAAATGTAATTCTTTAAAACACTAATTATTCCTTATATTTCATTACTTTTCCATTATGCATTTAGGTGCTTATTATTGTTTAGTCTAACTGTTGAAGAAGTCCTAAGCTGTTTCAGAAGCTTAGCATTTCACCTTGATGTGAAGAATTCAAGGATTGCATATGTGTCTGTTGTTTGGGAAAGGGGGGGGGGTTGCAGATTTAATTTCAGAATTCCCTGAACATGCCAATTTTGATCTCTACTGTGAGAATTTATTTACTTCTCTTGCGCTCCTACGTGATTATTTGTCTCAGCAAGGTTTTGTGCAAGAATCGGATTAAAAAATGCTCATGAACTGAAGTTACGTTGTTCAAAAAAGAAAAGAGAGGAAGTTTTGAATAAATGTCGATGACAGGTAAAATAATATTACGTTGGTTCGGTGGAATAATAGCAATGTCATAACTATTGCATTGAATCTTCATGGAGTTTATCCTATTGTAAAGGCTAAGCGATTGTCCAACAGCGAAAAGAAAGTAATTGAAATTGATGAACCGAATATATATGATTGCTCAATACAAACGTTGCATAGGGAAAAAGATCCCATGCATCAAATATCGGGAACTACCGGTTTTTGATCCACTCTAAAAAATGGTGGTAGCCGCTCTTCATTTTTATTTTAAAAGCTGCTGTACAACATGCATTGAGCTCAAGGGAGTTGAGTTAGGTATTATGGGGCTAGTTGTTATATTGTTTTAAATAAGACTCAGGTAAGATGTGCCCATTGAAGTAAAAGACCTTATCGGAATGCAGCAAATGCAATACGTAGGTTTGCAGAACAAATGTTTTGCTGACTTTCATACTCAACAACACCAATATTTCCTTGTTCTCTGAATCTACTTCCCAGTTTATGTTAATTGCTGCTTTTATTTCTTCTTGTAAATTGTCATTTTCAATATTACATCGTAGGCAGAAAAAAAATTTTGGTAAAAAAGTATGTACCCTCTGGTGCCTAGCGTCCCTTTTTAGGGACGATTTTTCTTTTTTAAATAAAAAATTTATTTTTTACATGATAATTTTTTAACTATTTTTCCTGTCCATTGAACACTATTTGTAACCAGTATACAAAGTATCGTTGAAAAATAAAATGTCAGGCATTAATGGGTTAAAGAAGAAGGCAGGAAGTCCTTACCTGGCGGTAAAAAAAAAATGATCTAGAAAATTTTCTGTAGTAAATATTTTTATTTCTTTTTTGCTGAATATAACATGCATACAAAGTTTCCCAGGTAGCATAAATAACCTTTAAACGTTTTATAAACGTTTTTAAGCAGTTGTTACAACGTTAATAACCATTTTACAACCTTTATAAAACGAAGTGTGCTACTTGGGTTCAGTTTCACATTTTTTTAGAACGAGATCAACGATGTCGTAATAATGGTTGCTGAAATTGCAAACACTTTACTTGTAGGTAAACCAGTAAAAACAAATGATTGATTGATTGGGGCGACACTTAGGGGCGAAGTATTAAGAATTTATCTTCATTTTTTATTTATTTTTTTATTTATTTTATTTTATTTATTTTTTTTTTTTTGTTTAAATATCAATAGTAGTTTGAAAAAATATAAGACAAAGTTACGAATTAGTTTTTCTTTAAATTAAAGTTTAACTTTGTTTATTTTTATACATAAGAAAAACAGACCCTTATAAAAAAGACTATAATTTTTGCATTTCACCCAAAGAAATTTAATTGGTAATTTCTGCTAGACACTGGTTTTTCACTATTTGATAACTATAGTTCTTCATAGTTACCTAATTCTTTCGCCGTTGACACCCTAGACCCCAACAAGGCATCAAAAGTTTTCCTACCTTATGCAGTTAAGAGAATTTAAAACCTTTTTCCATCTACTTTTTCCTCTAGAAAAATGTTTTTTAACATATTTTTTGTTTTATTGATAATTTTTTAACTTTATATTATTTTGCCGAAAAATGGGCACCAAAAATGCAAATTGACCTCTCAATCTATCAATTTTATTGAAGTAGAAAAAATAAATAATAACTTAAATAGATGAATTTGATTAAAATAAATAACCTTTATTTTCACATAACGTCTGTTCCCTTTCAAAATACAACATTTCCACTGTATGTAAGTTTAAAACTCTTTTTTAAACATTATACATTGAGAGCAGTAAAAGAAGTTTAAATATTGAAAATGTAATGTCAAACGTTTCAAAAAAATACATTCATTTTTATTATTTTTATGAATTTATTTTTCTTAGTACTTCATTCTGTTTGTTTTTCAAATCCTATGCACTAACTATATCTCATTGTCACGTCTCGTTTTAAAAACCAAAGCACTTTGAGTGGATATGTTTTTACATGAGACATTTTGAAATTTAACAATGCTAACGTGGAAGTATTCTAACAGATAAAAGAATTGATAATAAAGACAAGTTAAATCATTTCTGACACGCAGTTTCCTCGAATTTTTCAGTGACTTATGTTGCAAAGACATTTAAGGTACAAAGATTTCAATTTTTGGCTTCTTCTGCTATTTCCATTGTCATATTTAGTTATAAAATGTACAAAATGATGAAAGCTGAATTTAAAAAAAGAGAGCAAAAAACCTTATTTCAAACGTAATTGCTATGGAAGTCATCGTATTCTTTTCTAGGTAAAAAGATGTATTTACGTCTTTCCCTAATGCCATAAATAAAAGATTAAAATGTAATTTAAATGGGAGCTGCCATACTTCGAAATTAATAACGGTGGGCAATATTTTCGTTTGCTTAAACTACATACTTGAATCGAAATCGTAATTGAAGGATTTGAAGGATGAAGGGGCTACATTACATCTTTTAAATAGACTCTGAACAATGCTAAGCAATGGACAAAGGTAAGGAAATAAAATTTGGTATATCAAAAAGTGGACGCCATTCGACCAACTTCATTTTTTTATCATCCAACATCATCATTTCACATGACGACAAAATCAGAACCAGTAAACAATTAAAAAAAAAACTGCAACAATAAAACATCAAACTTTAATTACTCGCAGTTTCCGTTTTGTTACATAACCCCTTCATCTCCTAAGCGCTTCAATTATAAAAATAGTCAAATAAATAGGGTTAACTGACGTCCATATTTGGGAAACATCTGTATTTGAAGGTGATTATCCAGGCATAATAAAAATGACTTAATAATTACTACTTTCATTATCTTTTTCATCTCTAGCTTCTTTAGTTAATGTTTTATATGACTTAAAATTAATATCATTTAAGGTTTACATTAACCCTCATCAATTATATGGTAACTAATTGGTTATAACTTACGATTAAACAATTTAAGCACATGCATTTCGAGGTTGTGAAAAATCCATTTTTAAAGATAAAAAAAAAAAGTTGCTTATAGGAATTAGTTCGGTAAAAGTGGTGTAACGGTTTACTTGTTAAGTAACCATAATTTAGCAAATATCTATTGATAGGCTAATTTGCGATGGGATACCGAAGTAATATAGATATATCTATATAGAAAGAGTTTTTTTCGGGTCTGTCATTTAGGGCATGGGTGATCAATTGCCCCGCCCCCCCTCCCCCTGGCTTTGAGAAATCAATGTATTTACATATAAATGGGCGTGGTTTTTACTGTTTTCCGATAAAATTGCATTGTGTTTTCACATCACATTTTGCCCCCCCCCCCCCCCTGAAAAAACTTGAAATGACGTCACTGGTTATTTTACTGTTTAATGCACTAAACAGCCTGTGGCTACTGAACTGGAACTAAAAAATGTCTTTATTGGGCATATCAAATGGGTTAAGTTTCTCCAAGTGAAAATAAAGCTAAAAAAGAATATTTTACGCCTGTAATTCATTAAAAAAATATAAAAATTCTACTTCATCGCTATGTATTTAATGAATAGTTCAAACTCAATACGATGAATGGTTCAAATATGCAGGCATACCCAGTGCTAATGAGGTTGTTTTTCTCATTTCGTGGGTGGTAACTAGAATTTAGTTTTTATTTATTTTTTTAGAACTAACAGCAGTTTTTTCGGAAAAATGTTTACAGTTGCGTCAGCTGTATACTTAAAGGAATTCTTCGTCATAATAGAAGCAAATTTTTTCCTTACTCGCGTTGTTGTTCAAGTATACAAACTTTCTGTTGAAAACTTTTCTAAGCATCCATAAGCGGATTAACCAAGC